>BLSH010237663.1:1674278-1716573 GCA_018402905.1 Glandirana rugosa
GGTACAGAGGTCACTACGGTCCAGAGGACATGGAGGTCGCTGAGACACTGGGGGTACAGAGGTCACTACGGTCCAGAGGACATGGAGGTCTCTAAGACACTGGGGGGTCCAGAGAACATGGAGGTCTCTGAGACACTGGGGGTACAGAGGTCACTACGGTCCCGAAAACATGGAGGTCTCTGAGACACTGACGGTACAGAGGTCACTACGATCCAGAGGACATGGAGGTCGCTGAGACACTGGGGGTACAGAGGTCACAGAGTCTCTGGAGGTACAAGAGACCTGGGGGGTCACAGAATCTCTGGAGGTACAGGAGACCTGGCATCACTGGAGACATGGGGGTCACAGAGTCGCTGGAGGTACAGGAGACCTGGCATCACTGGAGACATGGCAGTCACAGAGTCTCTGGAGGTACAAGAGACCTGGGGGGTCACAGAATCTCTGGAGGTACAGGAGCCCTGGCATCATTGGAGACATGGGGGTCACAGAGTCTCTGAAGGTACAGGAGCCCTGGCATCACTGGAGACATGGGGGTCACAGAGTCGCTGGATGTACAGGAGACCTGGCGTCACTGGAGACATGGGGGTCACAGAATCTCTGGAGGTACAGGAGCCCTGGCATCACTGGAGACATGGGGGTCACAGAGTCGCTTAAGGTACAGGAGACCTGGCGTCACTGGAGACACAGGAGTGCACAGGGGTCTCTGGAAACATGGGGTCACTGTGCCTCTGGGTGTCATGCTTGTGGCTGTCACAGTCTTGCTATGCCTCATGGGACTTGTAGTTCTGCAACAGCTGGAGGTCCGCTAATTGCATATCCCTGTCTAAGGGCTCTCGCCTCCACTGTCATGTGGGTAGGCTGCTCGCTCCCACCAGTGCCTAGAGCAGCCATTCTCAACCTTGTCAACACAGAGGAACCCTTGCAAAAAATGATTACATCTACAACTCATGATACATTAGTGCAGTGGTCTCCAAACTGCGGCCCATGGGCCAAATGCGGCACTCTACTAGCCTTTGTCCATCCTTGGGGTTAGGGTTGCCACATCATCCCTTTAACCAGTTGCTTACTGGGCACTTAAACCCCCCCCCCCCTCCTTCCCAGACCAATTTTCGGCTTTCAGCATTCACATTTTGAATGACAATTGCGCGGTCGCGCGACGTTGCACCCAAACAAAATTGATGTCCTTTTTTTCCCCACAAATGGAGCTTTATTTTGGTGGTATTTGATCACCTCTGCGGTTTTTATTTTTTGCGCTATAAACAGACAAAGAGCGACGATTTTGAAAAAAGAACAATATTTTTTACTTTTTGCTATAATAAATATCCAAAAAAAAAATAAAAAAAAAATATTCATTGGGTTTGGCCGATTTATAATCTTCTACATATGTTTGGTAAAAAAAAAATCGCAATCTGCGTTTATTGATTGGTTTGCGCAAAAGTTATCGCGTCTACAAACTATGGGAATTGATTTATGGCGTTTTTATTATTATTATTTTTTTTTTACTAGTAATGGCGGCGAGCTGCGATTTTTATCAGGACTGCGATATTTCAGCGGACATGTCGGACATATTTGACACTTTTTTGGGACCAATGACATTTATACAGCGATCAGAAATGTAAATGTCCACTGATTACTGTATAAATGTCATTGGCAGTGAAGGGGTTAACCTGCAGGGGGCAGTGAAGGGGTTAACAGTGTTCCCTGTATGTGTTCTAACTGTGGGGGGGATGGGCTGGCAGGGACATAACAGATCTAACTGATCCCAGTGACAGGGATCAGTAGATCTGCTTGTCCCCCTCTCACAGAACGGAGAACCGCCGTGTTTACATTGGCAGTTCCCCGTTCTGCAGCTCCGAAGACGATCGCGGGTCAGGAGCGGACATCGAGTCCGCCCGACCCGCGGGCCCGCCCACGCAGCATGCGGTGGGCGCGCGCGCCACCGCCTCCTGTGAGTGCGTGCCGGGAGCGTGCAAAGGGGCGGACGTCAATAGACGTCCACCCGGCAATTGAGATCTGCGATGTAGCCGTCTTTCGCCTATAGTGCGGATCTCAAGAGGTTAATCCAGGACACAAATGAATTACACAGGTTGTTCTGAGGCTAATTTAATGCAGATGAGGCACCAAGTGAGTTTAATTACCACCTTAATCAGCCACAGAACCTGTGTAATTAATATGTGTCCTGGATTAAATGGGGATGATGTGGCAACCCTACTTGGGGTACTATTCCTCCCACTGACACCAATGATGGGGCACTTTTCCTCCCACTGACACCAATGATGGGGCACTATTCCTCCCACTGACACCAATGATGGGGCACTATTCCTCCCACTGACACCAACGATGGGGCACTTTTCCTCCCACTGACACCAATGATGGGGCACTTTTCCTCCCACTGACACCAATGATGGGACACTATTCCTCCCATGTCATATGTCATACATGAATGATGGTGGAAACCTCTTTATAATAAATGATATATAACTGCAATTATGAATGGTGGTGAAAACCCCTTAAAATACAAACTTCACAAAATTGGGCAAGGATATGCAATATATATCACGATTCAAATAACATAAACAAATAGTATAAAAGAATGATATTAAAAAAACAATTTAGCTGCAATTATGAATAATGGTGGAACCCCCTCACGAAAAAAAAACCCTCCACAAAAACGTGCAAAATATAACATAAGTCCATATAATATAATATAATATAAGTCCAATTAGTATGGTGAAACCTTGACAAATATAGTTCTTATTTATTCCCGTGCCTACTTATATGCTTCAATTGTAACACCACGTGAGCTCCGCCACCAGCCACACGCTATGCTCACCTCTGCATTTGACCTCTATGTGAATAGGTCCCAAAATGCCTTTGATAGTGCACTAAATTCTGTGCACATAGATACGTAACATGCAGGGGTTATTTCAATACATGGCCCCCTTAAGAAGCATCAAGGAGTCTTCTTCTTGAGGAAGTCACGTGATAAGTGGCGAAACGAGTTGGAAACTATGTCTATGAGGTCATCACTCCAGACCAGAAGTGCGGCCTATTAGCTTGGTATAAGGTGATGTCAGCTTTCTGACTTCTAGACTGGATGTGAGTGTATTCCTGAATTTTTAAATAAAATTTGAGCTTTTTAATATGGTAAAAGCGTGATGATGGCCTTTTATGATCTCATTTGAGCTTAAGCCTGCATGTAGAAGGTTGCTGATCCAGGAGGTGTAATCGTGGAGAAATGTTAGTGAATTTGGAGAGATCTAAGCCAGTGGATGAGAGGTCAGTCAAGGTCCTCCACCCCAAGCCTTCAGCCTTTACAAGCACTTTAACGTGGTTGTAAACCTCAGACATGAAATATGAACAAAGCATATCCCTCTATAGTGTGTGCTTGTCTCAATTAATAGCATTGAGTGTCATTTTTGCCTGCTGCTTTGTTCCCCTGCTATCTGCATGAATCACTTTTAACAAGTTTTCCTGACACCAAGAGAAAAATGGTGACAGGGGAGGGACCTCCAGCAGATTGACAGCCTTGGCTCTGTTCCTGTGTGCTGTGTGAAGGGGGATGTGTCCCTTCCCTCCAATCAGCTCTTAGACTTCTCCTCATTGAGCTCTGCAGAGTGTAATTTCAGCTCTCCGTCCCCTTTTTTCAGAACTCTCAGACAAACTTATTTCTGGACTTTGCACGGATGTAGAGAAGAGAGGGCTGCAGATAGACAGGTACAACTTTTGAAGGAGAACTTGTTTAATCTCCGTGTATCACCGGAGGATAGCCCTTTCACTAGGTATATGTAAGGGTTTACAACTACTTAAGTTTGGCCAGACCTTCGTTATTTAAGGGTCCTGGCAACAAGGTGAGCAGATTGTATGCACTTTGTGATGAAGATTTTAAACAGTTTTCACAGTTGTGAAAGGAGCACTTTGAAGAGTGCATGTCACATGATAACATGTTACTAGTTACATGACTGGTATTTAAAGGAGCACTATTCCTTGTTATAGGAGAGTGATTTTCATAGGTGTGTGTTTGTTGAAGCTTCCAGTGAGCACTATGATGTGTTTCTTCCTATTCTGAGCTACTCTAAACAAATAAGATGAGATGCTGGATCTAATCTATCCATGTTGATGAATTGTGGTTAAGGAGGAATGGTGGAACCCTCTCTTTTCATCATTTCTATATGAGTGTGTATAGATCTGGTTTATTTAGAGGGCTATAAGTGGATTTTTGGCTACCTATAAGGAAGAAGAGGTTTATGTAAACCCTGCAATGCCAAGTTGGTATAAGCACCGAGCCGTAGGAGGAAACAGTTTCTGGGTTAATTTACTAAGCATTAATAGACCTCATGTATTCAAGGAGTCCTGGCAACAAGATGAGCAGATTGCATTCACTTTATGGTGAAGGTTTCACACAGTTTTCACTGTTCTTGTGAAAGAAGCACTTTGAAGAGCACATGTTTGGCTATTTACAGGATTGGTATTTAAAGGCGCAGTATCTTTTGTGATTATCGTAGGTGTGTGAGTGTTAACTAAAGTTCCCAGTGAGCACTATGATGTGTTTCTTCCTCTTCTGAGCTACTTTGGACAAATAAGAGGAGATGCTGGATCTAATCTATCCATGTTGATGAATTGTGGTTAAGGAGGAATGGTGGAACCCTCTCTTTTCATCGTTTCTATATGAGTGTGTATAGATCTGGTTTACTTAGAGGGCTATAAGTGGATTTTTGGCTACCTATAAGGAAGAAGAGGTTTATGTAAACCCTGCAATGCCAACTTGGTATAAGCACAGAGGCATAGGAGGAAACAGTTTCTGGGTTAATTTATTCAGCGTTAATAGACCTCATGTATTGAAGGAGTCCTGGCAACAAGGTGAGCAGATTGAATTCACTTTACGGTGAAGGTTTCACACAGTTTTCACTGTTCTTGTGAAAGAAGCACTTTGAAGAGCACGTTTGGCTATTTACAGGATTGGTATTTAAAGGAGCAGTATCTTTTGTGATTATCGTAGGTGTGCGCATGTTTATTGAAGTTCCCAGTGAGCACTATGATGTGTTTCTTCCTCTTCTGAGCTACTTTGGACATGCAAGAAGAGATGCTGGATTTAATCTATCCATGTTCATGAATTGTGGTTGAGGAGGGATGGTGGAACCCTCTCTTTTTATCATTTATCTATGAGTGTATTTAGACCTTGTTTATTGAGAGGTCTATAGGTGGATTTTTGGCTGTCTATAAAGAGGAAGAAGCAGTTATGTAACCCTTGCAATGCCAACTTGGTAGAAGCAATGAGTCAGGGGGGAAAACAGTTTCTGGGTTAATTTACTAAGCTATAATAGACCTATTGTATTTAAGGGGTCCTGGCAAAAAGGTGAGCAGATTGCATGCACTTTATGGTGAAGGTTTCACACTGTTTTCACTGTTTTTGTTAAAGAAGCATATGTGTTTGGCTAGTTACAGGATTGGTATTTAAAGGATCAGTATCTTTTGTTACAAGTGAGGGATTATCGTAGGTGTGTGTTTATTGATGTTCACAGTAAGCACTATGATGTGTTTCTCCCTCTTCTGAGTTACTCTGGACATACAAGAAGAGATGCTGGATTTAATCTATGTTTATTAATTGTGGTTGAGGAGGGATGGTGGAACCCTCTCTTTTCATCATTTATCTATGAGTGTGTATTGACCTTGTTTATTGAGAGGTCTATAAGTGGATTTTTGGCTACATATAAAGAAGAAGAGGTTAAGGCTCGGTTCATACAGGGGCGATCTGACTTCAGGGCGACTTTGCCAGGCGATTTCAGCGCGACTTTCAGGGCGACTTCAGGTGACTTCAGGCGACTTACAACACAACTTATGCCAGGCGACTTTGCCTGTGGCCAATCAGAGAAGGGAGGGAGGGGGCTGCCCCAAAATAAATTCTATTCTTTTCACTGACAAAGTCGCTTGCATTAAGATGGGGGATCCGACTTGGAGGTGACTTCCATTAAATTCTATGGGCACAAGTCGGATAGAAGTCGCCTCCAAGTAGTACAGGAATCTCTTTTGAGGTCGCCTTGAAGTCGGAGCGACTTCAGTAGTGTACATACAGACGGCTCCCATTCACTTCAATGGGATTTCTTATGTCAAGCGACCTGGGGCGACTTGAGGCGACTCAAGTCGGATCCCAAGTCGCCCCTGTGTGAACCGGGCCTTATATAACCCCTGCAATGCCATCTTTGTATAACCACAGACCAAGGGGAGAGATTGGTTTCTGATTTAACTTATTAAGCTTTGATAGACCTCTTGTATTTAAGGGGTCCTGACAATAAGGTGAGCAGATTGCATGCACTTTATGGTGAAAGTGTCACACTGTTTTCACGGTAGTTACGAAAGAAGCACTTTGAAGAGCACATGTGTTTGGCTAGTTACATGATTAGTATTTAAAGGAGCAGTATCTTTTTTTGCAAGTGAGAGATTATCGTAGGTGTGTGTGTGTATTGAAGTTCACAGTGAGCACTATGATGTCTTTATTCCTCTTCTGAGCCACTCTGGACATATAAGATGAGATGCTGGATCGAATCTATCCATGTTCATGAATTGTGGTTGAGGAGGAATGGTGGAACCCTCTCTTTTCATCATTTATCTATGAGCGTGTATAGACCTTTTTATTAAGAGGTCTATAGGTGGATTTTCAGCTGTCTATGAAGAGGAAGAAGTTTATGCAACTCCTGCCATCTTGGTATAACCACGGACGCAGGGGATAGAACTGTTTCTCAGTTGATTTATTAAGCCTTGATAGACCTTTAAGCGGTCCTGGCAATAAGGTGAGCAGCTTGAGTGCACTTAATTTATAAGATTTCACACAGTTTTCGCTGTCTTTAAAGAAGCTCTTTATAGAGCACACATTTGGATATTTACAGGTTTGGTACTTAAAGGAGCAGTATCCATTGTTACAGTTGATTTTGTAGGTGTGTGGCTGTTTATTTAACTTCACAGGGAGCACTATGATGTGTTTCTTCCTTTTCTGAGCTACTCTGAACATAAAAGATGAGATGCTGGATCTAATCTGTCCATGTTCATGAATTGAGGTTGAAAAGGAATGGTGGAGCCCTCTCTTTTTATCATTTATAGTGTGTATAGACCCTGTATAACCGTGTTTATTAAGAGGTCTAGAAGTGGATTTTGGTTATCTATAAGATGGAATAAGTTTATGTAACCCTTGCAATGCTATCTTGGTAGAAGCAGCCAGTGCTCCAGTGGAGAAAGTGGTCTCTGGTTTCATTTATTAAGCTTTGATAGACCTACTGTATTTAAGGGGTCCTGGCAACAAGGTGAGCAGATTGTATGCACTTTATGGTAAAGGTTTCACATGGTTTTCATGGTCATGGTGAGGGGAGCACATTGAAGAGCAGCGTGTGACTGTTTATTTCACAGTGAGTACTATGATGTGTTTCACCCTCTTCTGAGTTACTCTGGATATGAGATGAGATGTTAAATTGAATCTGTCCATGTTCATGATTTGCAGATGAAAGAATGGTGGAACCCTCTCTTTTCATCATTTATCAATGAGTGTGTATAGAGCTTGTTTATTAAGAGGTTTATAATCGGAGATGAGCAATATAGGTGTATTGGGTGAAGATTTTGCTTGTGGATTCACTGCATGTAATTAGGGTCAAGGTTTCACTTTTCTTTGAAGTTGGGACTACATGGCTTTGGGACTGTCTATATCAAAATTCATTCATTTTTATAATATTTTTGTGTATTTTGCATATTGAAGGTGTTTGGTAGAGTTTTCTTCTAATTTATTTGTGCTGCGCTATTTTTTATTATTATTATTATTCTATTACTATGATGTCAATAGCTTGGGGCAGGTGCTGCTGCTTTAAACTTTCACTGTGCATCTTTACGCTTTCTGTGTACACCCCTGAGGATATGGCAGTGAGTAGCCTAGTTGCGCCTTTATATTAACACAAATGTTTCACACCCATCTTTCCTCTGTATAGAGTGAAGTATGTGTTAAAAGCCCCAATACCTGCCAAAATCTTCAGATAAACTGAAATAGGGCCAAGACCATGCAGCTACTCTCTCTCTTTTGTGGATTCCTTTCACCCATACCACATTCCCCATGGTGAGTACCCATACCCTCTGACAACCACAGACCAACAGACTAGATACGTGGTTCTCATGCCCCTCTTTATCTGCTGAACATCTTGGCAGAGCTAATCTATTAACTGTCTATTCACATATAACCTTTTCCAATACCTCATCCTTATCGGACCAACACAGGCCAACAGGCTAGATACATGGTTCTCATGTCCTTTTTTAGCTCTACCAGGATGTTCAGAAGATATTCATTGTACTGCTTTCTTACACATAACCTTCTGCACAGGGCACGTAATAAGTCATCCTCATGGTGTTGACGATGAAGAACAAGTAATTGTGATGAGTGGTAACAAAAACAAAACGAGAGTCCACACTATGGTTTACCAAAGAGAACTTTATTTTATTGCCATCACGTAATGCATATCTTTATGTCACGTAAGAAAGAAGGACAATCTGAGCTGCTCCATGAGAATTTCAGTAAAGTGGAAATCCAACCTAAACTTGGATTTCCAGCCAGAACTTCCACCATTGTTCCTAGAGAACTTCTCTGAATAAAATGGAAGTCCAGTGGAAGAACGAAGGACAGCCTGAGAACCCCACCATTGTTCCCAGAGAACTTCTCTAAATAAAATGGAAATCCAGTGCAAGAATGAAGGACACCCTGAGAACCCCACCATTGTTCCCAGAGAACTTCTCTAAATAAAATGGAAGTCCAGTGCAAGAACGTAGGAGAGCCCGAGACCCCACCATTGTTCCCAGAGAATTTCTCTAAATAAAATGGAAATCCAGTGCAAGAATGAAGGACCCCACCACTGTTCTTAGAGAACTATTATAAAAAAAAAAAAGGAAGTCCAGTGAAAGAACGAAGGACAGTCTGAGACCCCACCATTGTTCCTAAAGAACGTTAGACATCCAACCAACACTTTTAGCATTTTTGACAGACTGGAGAAAGTGAAATGCCTTTGTCACGTTATTATTATCTATATCCCTTTGGAGGAAATTTCTCAGTCTCTCCAGTGGGGATGTATACAACCATCAAAATCGTATCAAACTATACTAAATAAACGGTTCCATAGATACCTGTATATTTGTTGGAGAGATCCCCCTCAGTTCTTGTCTGCATTACACAAAGAAAGAGAAGGAGAAACCTCAGAAGGGAAAAGTTGAAAGCAACATGAGCAAAATGAAGATGAACTATACATTATAAATAAAAAATGAATTTATTGTAAGTAATGCAATTAAAACAGCAATAAAAAACCTAAAATATTCCATATAGGTTGGCAGATCTTTTCAGAATGCCTCACCTTTATCATACGATTGTTCTATGGACATATAGATTCAGCCTATGAACTTCCACCATCAGTTTCTCAGTGGTCTCCTGTGGTGTGTGTTCTCTGGTGGAGAATTAGAGTCACTTTCTGTGCAAAACATTTGCCGCATTCTGAACAGGAAAACGGCTTCTCGCCGGTGTGAATTCTCATGTGTTTATCACGGTTTCCTTTACTGGGGAAGCATTTGCCACACTCAGAACAGGAGAAGGGCTTCTCACCAGTGTGGACTATCTGGTGTGTTTTTAGTTGTGATTTCTGAATGAAAGACTTTCCGCACTCAGAACATGAAAAGGGCTTTTCCCCGGTGTGGATTCTCTGGTGTTGAACGATTTTCCAACTGTCTTTAAAGGACTTCTTGCAACATGAAAAAGGTGGTTCTCCAGTGTGAATTCTTTGGTGTGCAACCAGATCACACTTTCTTTTGAATGATTTTTCACAGTCAGGGCAAGGGAAGGTCTCCTTACTGGTGTGACCCTTCTGATGAACGTGGAGTTCAGATTTCTTCTCAAATGACTTGCCACACTCAGAACATGGCAACGAAGCCTTATTTTCATGAGGTTCCGCATGCTGATCAAGACAGTGGCCTTGGGTGTTGTGTGTTCTCTGGTGGAGAATCAGTGTCACTTTCTGCGCAAAGCAGGTGCCGCATTCCGGACAGGAAAACGGCTTCTCACCGGTGTGCATTCTCATGTGGTTGTCACGGCTCCCTTTACTAGAGAAGCCCTTTCCACACTCGGAACAGGGAAAGGGCTTCTCACCGGTATGGACTCTCTGGTGTTGGATGAGATTTGATTTCTTTATGAAGGACTTCTCACACTCAGAACATGAAAAACGTTTTCCACTGATGTTAGTTCTTGGATTTCCAACCAGGTCAAGATTTTTTATGCTTGATTTTTCACAATCCTGAAAAGGATCTTGAGAAGATTCCTCGGAATTAGAAGGATCTGGTGTTTGCTCTGCACTGTGAATAATGGTATGTGTTTTATCTTTGGACTTCTCAGAATTAAGCTGATCTTTTGATCTTACCGTATGATTAAGTTTGTGATGTATATTTTGAGTAGCAATCCTTTCTCCTGGGGAATATTGTGTCATGCCATTATCATCTTTGTTATAATTTGAGGATAAACTAAGATGTCCCTCTGGGGTATGCCAGCCATTGGGTCCTCCTGTGGAAATTTTTTTTAGCATTAATAATAAATAGTACCATTATTCATGTTTTGTATTTAGTGGTCATGCACTAATGACTGTGTTATGGCAAGGAAAAGAAATTGGCCTTACTCCACCTCATTTGTAAGGAACATGACATTATATTGAGGAATGGAGATGGACCTTTCATATGGTGTACAGTATCTCCTCCTCATTTGTTGGGAACATGACATTATATTGAGGAATGGAGATGGACCTTTCATATGGTGTACAGTATCTCCTCCTCATTTGTTCGATCATGACGTTATATTGAGGAATGGAGATGGACCTTTCATATGGTGTACAGTATCTCCTCTTCATTTGTTGGGAACATGACGTTATATCGGGGAATGGAGATGGACCTTTCATATGGTGTATAGTATCTTCTCCTCATTTGTTGGGAACATGACGTTATATTGAGGCATGGAGATGGACCTTTCATATGGTGTACAGTATCTCCTCTTCATTTGTTGGGAACATGACGTTATATCGGGGAATGGAGATGGACCTTTCATATGGTGTACAGTATCTCCTCCCCATTTGTTGGGAACATGACATTATATTGGGGAATGGAGATGGACCTTTCATATGGTGTACAGTATCTCCTCCTCATTTGTTGGGAACATGACTTTTTATTGAGGCATGGAGATGGACCTTTCATATGGTGTACTGTATCTCCTCTTCATTTGTTGGGAACATGACCTTATATTGAAGAATGGAGATGGACCTTTCATATGGTGTACTGTATCTCCTCCTCATTGCTCCTCGTGCATGAAATTTAGTATAGATACACTGGATATTTTTACCATCATATCACAACAAGCCAATTTTATTCTTTCAAAGAACAGCACACACTGTCTAAAATTGTGTTTGACAGTCTGCTGATTCTTCATCAGTTTTAATCAATCTGCATACCTGAACTTGATGAAAATAAAACTGAAATGTGAAAGAGGTCTCATAAAATAAAAATGCAAAGTGTTGTGTTTTCTGTATATAATACTTACCTGTGCTGACATCTAGAGAAGATTCCTCCTTGGTCATTGTCAACATCAATTCACCTTCATTTATAGACAGCTGATTATCTATCACACACATCTCCTCTTCCTCTTTAACCTCAATTTTTATACCCACCACTTCTTCATCCTAAAATTACAAAATGATTAAGAGCACTACTATCTGGAGATGAATATATTCAAATACAGTGTAGGGACAAGTTTGAATCGGACATCCTCAGTCCCATCTACCTGATGATGGTGAGGGATGGTGTGATCCTCCTGTGTGGTATCCCGGGAATACAGAGGACGGGGACATCTCTCTGGTAGGTTCCCATTACTGGATCCATCTGTAGGAAACACAACACTGACTGAATACATTGTTTCTATGTGTTTATCAGATGATGGGGGATCTAGGTGGACCCTCCGTACTGCTCTCTCCTTTACAATGAAGTCTCCTCTTACCCGGTGATGTGAGGGGTGGCTGATCCTCCATCATGATTTCCTTGTAGAGATCATTGTATCCTTCTAAATATTCCCACTCCTTCATCACATCATCCTCCTCCTCTTCTTCTACTTTTATCTCTTCTTTGATACCAACATTAAAATTACTCCATTTTTCACTCTGAATATAAATGTAAAACAAAAGTATTAATAATCCCCCTGCTCTTCAATGTAGAAATCTTGATGCCCTAAAGAGATTGTTAACCTTTTTAGTTTTTAAAGTAAAAAATGTTATACTTGCCTGCTCTGTGCAATGGTTTTGCACAGAGCAGCCTCTTACCTTCTCTTTTGGGATCCCCCGCTGACGCTATCCGCTCCTCCTGTTCTCCAAGTGCCCCCATAACAAGCTGCTTGCTCAATTGGGCACGGGACTTGATTGACAGCAGCAAGAGCCAATGGTTCACACTGCTGTCCTGTAAATCCAGGAAAAGGGGAGAAGAGCTGATGAAGATGGGCACGGAGCTGGATCGAGAATTGAGAGAAGGCTCAGGTAAGTGTTTAAGGTGGGGGGGGGCTACTATTGGAAGGTTGTACCTCAATGAAGAAGAAAATGCAAGGAACCCTTTGCCTTTGGAACCACTTTAAGTCTCGAACCCTTTAGAACCACTTTAAGTCTCATACATACTGTACAGGTGTAGGAGGCCACATGTAGACAGGTACAGGTTTTCTCTCCATCTTATAGAAGACACTGTGCCATTATTACAAGTAAAGTGGAACCTTTTAGGGAAAACGTACGCTTGTGGACTCCATCATTGCCTTAGAGAAGCCAGCTGTCCGACTGGATGCTGGAACTTCTGGGGGCCTCGGGTAGCCATCTTGACCGGGAATCCTATATATAGGATCTCCTGTGTCATTCAGATGCGCCTGGAGCAAGTGGTAGGTCAAGGACAGAGCCCCTGGGGAAAATGCATAGCTTAGGGAGTGGGGGAGTAGGGTCAGCTCAGGGACATGGCCTGTCTCGAGGAAACATCCAGATATCTGAACCAGTGTCGTAGGGCTCTTCACGGCACCATGATGGTGCTGCCCCAGTATACCACAAACTGCCACCCCTCCAGTGGAAGCTGCCCTTCGATAATACAGGCCCAAGCCTGATGACACTATACAGATACTAATTACTATACTGCCTTATATCAGCAAAAACTCACTATTTACTGCTGCTAACCTATATAAAATACACTATATTACCAAAAGTATTGGGACGCATGCCTTTACACGCACATGAACTTTAATGGCATCTCAGTCTTAGTCCTTAGGGTTCAATATTGAGTTGGCCCACCCTTTGCAGCTATAACAGCTTCAACTCTTCTGGGAAGGGTGTCCACAAGGTTTAGGAGTGTGTCTATGGGAATGTTTGACCATTCTTCCAGAAGTACATTTGTGAGGTCAGGCACTGATGTTGGACGAGAAGTCCTGGCTCGCAGTCTCCACTCCAATTCATCCTAGAGGTGTTCTATGAGGTTGAGGTCAGGACTCTGTGCAGGCCAGTCAAGTTCCTCCACCCCAAACTCGCTCATCCATGTCTTTATGGACCTTGCTTTGTGCACTGGTGCTGCAACAGGAAGGGGCCACCCCCAATGATTTGGACCAGTACACAAAGCAATGTCCATAAAGACATGGATGAGCGAGTTTGAGGTGGAGGAACTTGACTCGCCATTCAAGTTCCTCCACCCCAAACTCTCTTATCCACACTATATTGCCAATATATTGGGCTACCCCTCCAAATCATTTGGTAGAGGGTGGGGGATTATGGTGTGGGGTTGTTTTTCAGGGGCTTGGCCCCTTAGTTGCAGTGAAGGGAACACTTCAGGCGTCAGCATACCAAGACATTTTGGACAATTCCATGCTCCCAACTCTGTGGGAACAGTTCGGGGATGACCCCTTTCTGTTCCAACATGACTGTGCACCAGTTGTTGTCTTTTACAAGGTGATTGTTTACAACCACTTCAAATGTGTGCCTAGCCTGTGCTTTCTCACTGTGGGGGGATGTGCTTCTATTAGGGCACTGGTTCTCAACTCCTATCCTCAGGACCCACTAACAGGCCAAATTTTAAGTATTACTTTGGGGAGATGCAGACTAGAATACTGCAATCACTGAGCAGCAAATGATATCACCTGTGATGTATTTCAGTTTTCTTGCAAACCTGGCCTGTTGGTGGGTCCTGAGGACAGGAGTTGAGAACCACTGTATTAGGGGAAGGCATTAATTCACGTACCTGCTTGGCAGGAACATAGGATCAATACCTTCCCTACTGGCACAACAAAAATCTCCCTTGTTTACATAACAGATCGCCATTCTGCCTGTGTACTGTACATTCAGTGGGTGCGCGCAGACATCGAGTACCGCTGTGTGACCAGTGGAAGCGAGCCGCATGCACCCAGACCCAGAAGTGTCAGATCACGTGATCTGGCACAGAGCGGCCGCTCTTTCGCAGTATATGTATGGCGGGCGGCTGGGAAGTGGTTAAGAACTATGGGTCCTGGTACAGCTGCCCATAGACATGAATGATGTGTGCACAGCTGTGTGTGAGTTTACACCCCGTACTCATGTACAGCCTATGGGCAGTGCGGGGACAAGGCCATCCAGTGCACAGGGCAAAGATGCCAAACTGTGCCCCTCTCTTCCCTTCAATTCAGGGCCAGGGCGCCCACATCCCTGCAATAAACCATTGCGCCCAGGGCAGCCGCTCCTCCTGCCCACCCCTTGTTCCGACCCAGCCTATGGGCATACTATCCGAATGCAAAAAAGATAACATTCAAGGAGTTTCTCTATATGCGGGTGTCTGCAAGTACTGTCATGGACAGTGTACAGCCAACTCAACAGCACCGGGGTTTCCTGGGTATGCATGGAGCCTTATAGGAACCTGACACACACAATGATACAGTCACCATCCAGACACATCCCTTGTCTGTTACTGGATAATGTCCCAGAATTCCCAGCACCGCTCACCTCTCCTGTCAACAGCTCCATGATCTTTTGGGTGACCTCTAGGATCTCCTGCTCATTGTTTCTTTCTGGAACCAGGAGGGAATGTAGAGGAACCATAATGGGGTTCTGTCCATCGCCTGATGTCTTCTTCACAACTATGTTATCCTGTGGGGAGAGATTAGTAATTACTGTATACATTTCCCAACAACAGAAACTTGCTGCCATCATTGCCTGTCTTTATTATGAATTGATCAATGGCATCTCCATTTCAGAAGTAACAATATTTTATTTATTAAAAGCGTTACTAAACCCAGGACCCTGCATTCACTATATCTGGTCTGCCACAGTACACAGTGCAATGCAATAGTTTTAGTAAATACCTTTTTTCATCAGCAGTATATAGCAGTCTTGTGACTTCTATCAGTGTCTGGTTAAAGCTTGTAGGAGGAGTTTTCATTCTCCTCTGATTATCCTATGAGGCTGCATGACCCCCGACCTTCTGTCTAGACCAGGAGTAGGCAACCTCGGCCCTCCAGCTGTGGTGAAACTACAAATCCCATCATGCCTCTGCCTCTAGGAGTCATGATTGTCAGGGTCTTGCAATGTCTCATGGGACTTGTAGTTTCACCACAGCTGGAGTGCCGAGGTTGCCTACTCTTGGTCTAGACAGTGCTGATTGGCCCTGTGCTGATCACATGCACATCTCCCAAGCAAAAAAAAAACCTCTCTAGAAATACACACCAAACTGAGCATGTGCAGAGTGACTCCAAAGCTCTGTTCTATCAGGAGATGATCTGGGGACTCTGGAAGAAGGGGAGGATCAGAGGAGACAGGATCAAACAGCCTTTTTACACAATGCAGAAGATAAACCCCTTAGGTTCCACAGTGACTATAACAAGCATGCGTTACTGCATATACAGACTGATTTTACTGTTGTGGGTTTAGTAACACTAAGGGCCAGTTCACACCAAACGCAGTCCAGATGCTTTTCTGCATGCATAATTTTGGTGCATTTTCCCCCCCTCTTTTCTTAACCTAAAGGGTCAGTTCACACCATAGAAACGCTGTCCAGATGCGTTCCAGGTGCTTTTCTGCATGCATGTTTTTGACACGTTTTGATGCAGTCCAGTGCATTTTCCCCCCTCTTGTTTCTTAACCTTAAGGGCCAGTTCCGGTGCATTTTTTTATGCTTTCCGGTGAGTTTTTGGTGCGTTTTTATGCTTTCAGGTGGGTTTTGGTGCGTTCCGGTGCGCTTTTAATGATTTCCGGTGAGTTTTTGGTGCGTTTTTATGCTTTCAGGTGGGTTTTTGGTGCGTTCTGGTGCGTTTCTATGTTTTCCGGTGAGTTTTTGGTGCGTTCCGGTGCATTTTTATGCTTTCAGGTGGGTTTTTGGTGCGTTCCGGTGCGTTTTTATGCTTTCCGGTGAGTTTCTGATATGTTTTACCGCATTCTAGTACAGTTCAGTGCAGAAAAAATGCAGCATGTTCTACTTTTTTTCTGGAACTGACTGCACTGGTGTGAACCATGCCATTGAAAACCATATAACCTACTTTCCACGCGTTTTTGATGCAGAAAAAAAACGCACTGAACTGCATGTGGTGTGAGCTGGCCCTAAAGGTATATGTAGCACAGTTTACATACACTCACCGGCCACTTTATTAGGTACACCTTGCTAGTACCGGGTTGGACCCCCTTTTGCCTTCATTCTTGGTGGCATAGATTCACCAAGGTGCCAGAAACATTCCTCAGAGATTTTGCTCCATAGTGACATGAGAGCATCACGCGGTTGCTGCAGATATGTCAGCTGCACATCCATGATGCCAATCTCCCGTTCCACCACATCCCAAAGGTGCTCTATTGGATGAGATCTGGTGAGTGTGGAGGCCATTGGTGTGCAGTGACCTCATTGTCCAGTGGTGAGATGATTGGAGCTTTGTGACATGGTGCATTATCCTGCTGGAAGGAGCCATCAGAAGATAAAGGGATGGACATGGTCAGCAACAATACTCAGGTAGGTTGTGGCATTGTGGCAAAATATCCTCCACACCATTACACCACCCCCACCAGCCTAAACCGGTGATACGCCAAATTCTACCCCTACCATCTGGATGTTGCAGCTGAAATTGAGACTCATCAGACCAGACAACATTTTTCCAATCTTCAATTGTCCAATTTTGGTGAGATGTGCCAATCGTAGCCTCAGTTTCCTGTTCTTAGCTGACAGGAGTGGCACCTGGTGGGGTCTTCTGCTGCTGTAACCCAACTGCTTCAAAGTTCAATGTGTTGTGAGTTCAGAGATGGTATTCTGCATACCTTGGTTGGAATGAGTGGTTATTTGCGTTACTGTTGCCTTTCTATCATCTCCGACCAGTCTCCCCATTCTCCTCTGACATCAACAAGCATTTTCCGCCACACAACTGCCACTCACTGGATATTTTCTCTTTTTTGGACCACTCTCTGAGAGATGGTTGTGTGTGAAAATCCCATCTCGTCTGGCACCAACAACCATGCCACGTTCTTCCCCATTCTGATGCTCGGTTTGAACTTCAGAAAGTCATCTTCACCGTGTCTAGATGCCTAAATGCACCGAGTTGCTGCCATGTGATTAGCAATTTGTGTTACCAAGCAATTGAACAGGTTTACCTAATAAAGTGGCTGGTGAGTGTATATAGCACCAACCATTTACATATATATTTTACATTCACATCGGTCCCTACCCTCAAGGAACTTACTCAAATACATACTGTATACTGACAACTTAAGCCAATTAACCTACCACCAGGTCTTTGGAGTGTGGGAGGAAAGCAGGAGTACCCAAAGAAAGCCAACACAAGCAGAACATGCGGGTAATGCCATGGTTGGGATTTGAACCAACAACCCTACTGCTGGGAGGCAGACATGCTCACCACTATACTGCAGGGCTAACCAGCAAATAAAAAGCCCAAATATCAAAGAAAATCCAGGAAAAGAAAGCACACCCTGGCAATTTAGCCGCTGGTCAGCAAATAAAAAAAAATCTTAAGAAACAAAAAAGTTTGTAATTATCCAACGGTCAGTAACACAAAATCTGGAAAATTTTGTTTTGTAACTTTTTGGTAAAAACAAAAAAAAAAAATTAAATTTCATCCAGTTGCGAGTCCAAAAAAAGTTGCTTAGAGAAATGTTACAAATAAAAATAGTCACCAACAAAATATGTCCATTGGACACTTTGCGGTGATTTATAAAAACTCCCAGAATCCTCCTCACCTCCCCGGTCAGCAGGTAGATGATCTCCAGGGTGAGCTGTAATATCCTCTCCTTCAGGTTGCTGCAGTTTTCCTCCATTGCTCCCAACTCTGTGCCATTCACTTCCTGCAACAATAGCACCCATCCCTTCCCCCTCCATGCTCGGCATCATGAATAAAAGGCAGGCTCTTCGATGATTGGTTCTTTTCAGCCATTTTATTGTAGCCCAGCAGACCTGAAGGAACACGCTGTTCATCGTAAAATAATGCTCAAAACTGAGGACCTCAATTCATAAAATCTACCAAAAATTGCCATCTGATGGCAGCAGGATGAATTTCTAAGACATGTGGCACGTTCCTTTAGTAGTATGCCAACGTGTCTTCATATATGGGCTACAATAATATGGCTGCCACCAGGAGCCTCATTGACTACCTGGAGCAGCCTTTCTCAACTTTTTTAACATGAATGAACCCTTGAAACAACTTTCCATTCTCAGGGAACCCCTGCTAATCATAATACTGTATCTGCAGCTCATGGCACATTAGCATGATGATCTCAGGGTGGAATTAGGGTTGCCACATCATCCCTTTAAACCTGAACACATATGGATTACACAAGTTCTAAGGCTAACTGAATGCAGATAAGGCATAGAGTTGCCACCTCATCCCTTTAAACCAGAACACATATGAATTACACAGGTTCTGAGGCTGATTAAGGTGGTAATTAAACTCATTTGGTGCCTTAGCTGCATTAAATTAGCCTCAGAACCTGTGCAATCCATATGTGTTCGGGTTTAAAGGGATGAGGTGGCAACCCTAATAAGGCACCAAGTGAGTTTAATTACCACCTTAATCAGCCACAGAACCTGTGTAATTCATATGTGTTTGGTTTTAAAGGGATGAGGTGGCAACCCTATCTGTGGCTGATTAAGGTGGTAATTAACCTCACTTGGTGCCTTATCTGCATTAAATTAGCCTCAGACCCTGTGTAATTCATATGTGTCCTGGATTAAAGGGATGATGTGGCAACCCTAGGCGGGGAATGCTTTTTTGGGAAGAATCCACCCCTTACAGATAGCTAAAAGATCATCTGAGAGACAGAAATTGCTCTTTGCTCAAGGAATCCCTGGTATCCTCCAGAGGAACCCTGGTCGAGGGAGGTTGACTACAGGAATGAGGTGAAAGAGGGTACCTAGTGTTCAAACCCTCTGCTGCCCCAATGACATCACCTTCAGAAGAGTTTTGCATACATGTGCTCCACAAAAGAAATCTTGTTTCTAGGGATTCCACTTTCAAAGAGGACCTTCATCGTACCCCCCCAGCCCCCCATTTTTCTCTGCCCCTGCTTACCTCCTGTTGTTCAGATTCTTACCCAGCCGCCGGATCCAGTGTTGTCCCTCTGACATTCTCCTGTCAGCACCGCTGGGTCCCATGCCGCCATCTTACTTGTGACATCATCGAGAGACTCACCGACTCTTATGGGTTCAGCTGGAGGGGCCTTGTCATGATGTGCTGCTGGGCCCGCCCCCTCCTACTACTGAGTCAATGACTCCTGGAATATTTGATGAGCATATTCCAGCGAGCACCATGCAGTCATTTGTCTAGGCCAAGGGTGGCCAGTGAAGGTAGAAAATGTCTCGGCCCAGCATCAGTGAGAATAAATATGGCCTCAGGGTTGGTGGTCAGTAGAAGGAGGTATCAGTGGGAGGAATAGTGCCCATCATTGGTATCAGTGGAAGGAATAGTGCCTCATCACTGGTATCAGTGGAAGGAATAGTGTCCCATCATTGGCATCAGTGGGAGGAATAGAGTTCCATCATTGGTATCCGTGGGAGAAATAGAGCCTCATCATTGGTATCAGTGGGAGGAATAGAGCCCCATCTTTGGTATCCGTGGGAGAAATAGAGCCTCATCATTGGTATCCGTGGGAGAAATAGAGCCTCATCATTGGTATCAGTGGGAGAAATAGTGCCCCAATGTTGGTATCAGTGGGAGGAATAGTGCCCCATCATTGGTATCAGTGGGAGGAATAGTGCCCCATCATTAGTATCAGTGGGAGGAATAGTGCCCCATCATTAGTATCAGTGGGAGGAATAGTGCCCCATCTTTGGTATCCGTGGGAGAAATAGAGCCTCATCATTGGTATCAGTGGGAAGAATAGTGCCCCATTGTTGGTATCAGTGGGAGGAATAGTGTCCCATCATTAGTGTCAGTGGGAGGAATAGTGCCCCATCGTCGGTATCAGTGGGAGGAATAGTGCCCCAACGTTGGTATCAGTGGGAGGAATAGTGCCCCAACGTTGCTATCAGTGGGAGGAATAGTGCCCCAATGTTGGTATCAGTGGGAAGAATAGTGCCTCATCATTGGTGTCAGTGGGAGGAATAGGGCCCCATCATTGGTATCAGTGGGAGGAATAGTGCCCCATCTTTGGTGTCAGTGTAAGAATTAGTGCCCCATTGTTGGTGTCAGTGGGAGAAATAGTGCTCCATCATTGGTGTCAGTGGGAAAAATAGTGCCCCATCATTGGTATCAGTGGAAGGAATAGTGTCCCATCATGGGTGTCAGTGGGAGGAATAGTGCCCCATCATTGGTGTCAGTGGAAGGAATAGTGTCCCATCATGGGTGTCAGTGGGAGGAATAGTGCCCCATCAATGATATTAGTGGGAGGAATAGTGCCCCATCAATGATATTAGTGGGAGGAATAGTGCCCCATCATTAGTGTCAGTGGCAGGAATTAAGCCCCACTGTTTCATGTCAGTGGTAAGAATGGTGCCTCATATCATTGAAAATGATAGTGCCCCAAGGGCTGGATAAAGGGTGGCAAAGGGCTGCATCTGATCCTCAGGCCTCAGTTTGGAGACCACTGGTCTAGGGGAATGACGTGCTTTGAGGGGCGGGGCTGCACTCTTTTTTCCCCAAAAAGGCAAATAAAAAAAAAATATCCAATTTGCACAGAGGATGGGAGAAGGGGTTGGGAGGGGGGAAGTTCATATAGAGGGTGAAGGCCTGATTTAACCTGAAGTGTCCCTACTCCAAAACTCTGTTACCTAATAGGTTGAAAGGGCTTCCTTCCCAAAGGAAGGTGGTGGGTCCCATCTTCTGATATCTCTGATAACCCATCTGGTAAAGAGGTATTATCTCTGTTTCATTTTGAAACCTGGACCTCAGCAAGTGGGGAGGCCTTGTAAAACAATTGGGGTAATGTCACATTCACCTGTTCCACACTCCAGCAGCGGGTCTTCCTCTCTGTGGGTGGCTCTAGCTTCCTGCCTCTGCTGGCACTACAAAAAATGATGGAGGTAGCACTGTCTTAAGGCAAGAGTGGGCTTCCTCAGTGTTTGATCAACACCTTCACACACTAGCAGCCTGACCCCCTGCATTCCTTAGTGGCCTCTCTTTTGATTCCCCAGTGTCTTCTAACATTGACCCCAGCATCCCCTAGTGCCATCAGTCTCTCCTGTAGAGATGAGCTCAGGCATTCTTCTGACTTATCTCTGACCCAAATGCCAAACTTCCACTTTTTGTACTCCAATGAATTGTTGGCCAGGTCACTGAAGCTGTAAGGCAGGGATAACCTGGCTCGAAGTTCACTGGATTTAAAAAAAGCAGGAGTTGGAGTTCTTGTTAAAGATGAGTTTGGAGGATGTTGAAGCTCTCCTTTACTCTCCTGTGGTCCTCGTGTACTCCAGCCAGCACCCAGTCCTCTTTCGCCACTGTATCTCCCTTTGCACTCCAGCCAGCTACCTGATCCTCTGCATCAGTGTGTCCCATGTGTTCCAGCGACCCCTTTGTTACCAGCACCTGTGGACCCTCATTCTGTTTCCTGATCTGTTCCCTGTGTGTTTCCATGCCCTCCTATCTTTTTGGAATGTGTTACCTACAGACGTGTGATTCGTGCATTCCAGCTCTACAAGGGACTAGTTTGGTTCCCGTGTGTTTCCAGCAATCAGCATTTTTCTCTTTGCCCTGCCAGTACCTGCTCTTCAGAACTTGCGTGATTCCCTAAGTATTTCAGCCAGCCACTTGTTGTTACACTCGTCACCCATTTCCTGCAGCAATCCACTTCAACCTTGCCTGCAACCTGCTTGTGATTTTGAGCATCTCTACTAGTTTTCTGTGCTTTTATCTGTTCCATGTACTGCTGCTTGGATCGTGTTACCGACTGACCAGTGAGCCCAGTGCCCCAGTGCTGCAAGGAACTCTCTACTGCACACCTATCTTCAGTTCTCAGTAGCTGGCTTCTCAGGTCAGAGTGCAACAACGCGGGTGTTACCTGCAGCCAAACACATCTCCACCTTCAGGAATACTGTTGAAGACAAGGTCACTCCTTAGACCTGCACTTTGACACCTTCTAAGGGCCCTTACCTCCACTCCACCCAGCTTATCCCAGACTCCTTGTAGCCATCTGTAGTCTTCTGCGTTGCCAACGCCATTGTCTGGTCTTAGCGTCTTCATCTAACTCCTGGTTAGCAAATCCGCTCCCTAATGGGAATGGACTTCAGCTTTTGATAGTTTGCTTGAACCATCGTATCCCAGGATCCACAGCATTCAGTGATCCCAACAGATCATCTCTTCCAAAGGCTTTCTGCCTATGAGGCCAACCAAGTTCAGATGGTGCTCTGCCACCATTGTGATATCAATTGCCTGCATCAAATCCAAGTTTCTCTTGCTGTAGTACTGAAACAACTGTCTCTGCTGCTTCCTGCCCAGCAATTTGGGCCTCTAGAGGAATCTTTTCTTCACCCGTCACCACCTTCCCACTTCTCCAGAGACTCTAAGGCCTGTCATGGCTTTATTAGCTAGTGCAACATTCCTTTTGACCTGCAGTCACGGCATTTTCTAACTGAGTGCGCTAAAGTGGCTTATGTTGTATCTGGGGATGCTCTGGCCTGGGCTGCACCACTTGGGGAGAAATTGTATTGCAGAATTCCTAGATCCTTTCTAGGTCTTTTCTAAATCTTCGATGAGCACACTAAAGCCTCATCCTAAGCAAGTTCACTTCTCCGACTCAGTGAAGCCCTGAGAGCTACTTTTTGGCAAGGCCTAGAAGAAAGTATTCAAGATGGGCTGGCAGGTAAAAATATTCCTACCAACCTGGATGATCTTGTCTCTCTGGCCATCCAGATTGATATTCATTTTCAAGGGAAACTCAGCAAAAGGTTTGCAAGCACAAAGCCTTGAGGCCTTGTCTAGTGTTAAACTTCCAAAGTCCCCTTGAACCACCTAAGGTCTTTTCCTCCAAAGGAAGGGGTTCTTACATCGTGTCTCCGAGGAAAGAACCAGATGCCTGTCTTAGGGCCTCTGTATGTAATGTCCTAACAAGGCATTTTTATGGAACAGTGCTGACGGTGGCAAGGAAACTTCTCCATCTAGTCTGTGTTGTGGAGGGCACACTAGACTGTCAGACCCAGTCTTTCTTTCAAACATCTTCAGTTCCAAGTGCAATTTCCCTTCTCTACTTTCCTTACAATTGCAGAGGCTTTCATAGACTTTGGGGCATCTGGCATTTTTGTCTCAGTCCCCATAGTAGTGACATTTTCCTGGATGACCAAACCTATACCACAAGACTTGCAGGTTTCAGTAATTGATGAAACCATTCTAGTGTCTGAACCTATTTATTCTCAATCTATCCCCATTAAAATGTCTGTGGCAGTACTTTATGAGAGCCTTTCCTCGTATTGCTGCAATCCTGGGATTCCATTGGATTCAGCAGCATTCCCCAGTGTTAGATTTGCCTACCTCTCATCTCTTGGCCTGAGGTCCACCTTGTCATTCCAGGCGACTCTTTGAAACATCTACTCCTAGTTTCTTGTGAGATTTCCTGCTCTGGGAAATGTCTATTATTGCGTGGATGCTCCTTTCTGTTTAATCAATCCCCAGGAATCTGAAATGTCTGCCGCACCAGACTTAATCACTATTTGAGTTATGGCTATGGCTACATTTCTGTCATCCCTCCAGCTAAAACCTTTGTGCCCTTGGATCTACATACCAAGCTACTCCATTGGACCCAATTATCTAATTTTTCCTGATAACCTGGGGTCCACAGAACTGTTGTTTTTCTCTCAAGACAGTACTGGTGGCCAGGCCTCCGTTAAGCTGGCCATACACTAGTAGATTTTTTAAAGAAGTTTCATATGAATATTCATACAATATTCGATGACTGGATGAATCTCATTCGAAAATACTTCAAAATTATGCTTGCTATTAACACTTAATTGTGGAATGAATGTGATTTCCTGTAGGGATACCACATACACTGTAAAGGCCCATACACACAATGCAAATTTCGGATGGGAATTTTTGTACGACGACCGATCGTTCGAAATTCTTACCTTTAGTATACACTTTTCGACAGCCGATTTTCTTTTTTCAGGCGACAAAAGCTGGATGTGCAGACTAGTAAATTTTTTTCGTACGTCAAGTCAACGTCTGACTTTCATATCTTTAGTACGGTTTTCATGCGAAAAAAATCGTACGATCAAGAAACATGCTTAGAAACAAAAATAATACATACAAAACTATTCAACACATTACATCACTTCTGACGTTGAATTTGGTTGTACGCACATTTTCGTATTGTTAGTACGCTCTTCACTTTTGACATGAGACAAGCCGCTTACAAAAAACGGAAGTTCTGTCGTCCAACAATCTAAGCGTGTATACAAGGCTTTAGAAATTTGTTCGCTTGAGAAAAAATTTCCATCTGCTCCTTTGAATGTTCTCGTCATAATGGTCAAAAATGAATGTCCATTTGACTCCAGTAACAATTAGAAAATCAAACAAATGTTCTTAAAACTTTGAGTGTATGACCAGCTTAAGAATTTGGAAAGGTATGTGAAAACAGGTTCTATCTGTGTCCAGACTAAATTTCCCACTCAAGCACCTGCAGGTCCTCTTTTTCCACTCCCTGTACCCAAGGATCTTTGGTGCCATGTTGTTAGAAAAAAATAAGTGTTATCAGTGGTAACAGAAACAAAACAAGAATCCATTCCAGTGGTCTCCAAACTGCGGCCTGGGGGTCAGATGCAGCCGTTTGCTTGCTTTTATCTGGCCCTTGGGGCAGTTTTTCATCCTCTAACACCAACAATGGGGCATAATTCCCCCCACTGACACCAACAATGGGGTACAGTTCCTCCTAATGATGGGGCACTGTTCCTCCTAGTGACACCAACAATGAGGCACAGTTTCTCCAAGTGACACCAATGACAGGGACATTTTTTACTTCCAATGGCCACAGTCTGGCATCCCCTAAAGCCGGAAGGACAGCAAACTGGCCCTTTCATTAGAATGTTTGAAGAGCCCTGGTCTATGCTATGATTTCGGAATAAGAACATTATTTTATTGCTGTCACGTAATGCATATTTTCCTGTCATGTAAAAAAGAATGACAATCTGAGTCCCCAACATTGTTCCCTAAGAACTTCAGTAAATTGGAAGTCCACCCTATACTTTTTTTTTGACAGAATGGAGACGGTGTGAGCCTCTGTCAGGTTATTATTATTTATATCCCTGTTTCCCTGACTGTATATCACATTCATAGAAGGCCAAGCATTGGTCCTGGATGGGAGATATATATCACTATTGTTTGGGTTCTGGTCCCTTTAAGGGGGACAACTGGAGAAACAGTTTGGGGTACTCAGGAATGCTTATTGCAAGGGGTGATCATTAAAAAAACTGATTCACAGTTTTTCCAGGATTATTAAGTCCTGTTAAGTGTCCTGGAATTTGGAGGCTTGGCAAGATCTTCGGTGGGAAAGAGCCTTCAACCCTGACTAGGGGTACTTTGGATCTGAAAGGATTAACCCACCTGTGAGAGAGGGCTGAAAAGGGCAGAGAGCAGCCGGCAGATGTCCATGAGGTGTTATGTGGAACATGGCACTTTTGTGTGGGCTGTTTTTCTGCGAAGGCGCTTCTGGGCTTTTGTGCTTTTGGGCCCATGGAGCAGGTGAGGACTTTAAGCCCTGTTGTGGGACAGGTTTATGCGTATGGTGAGCTGAAATTTTCGGTTTCAGTTGAAGAAAAGTTGTTTTTGTTGACCTTTTGGAAAATAAAGACTGTTTGCTTTTACGAACATGGCTGGATCGAGATCTGGGCTCCCCAAATATCACACCCAGTGACAACTATCATCAGGACTGGAAGTCTCTCCAGTGGGAACATGTCTAGTCTTTTAAAGCAGATAAAACTCTTCCTTACTTTACTACAGGAGTCTTCAAAAATTCCAAAGGGCAATTTTACGGCTCATCACATTTTTGGAGGGCCAGACTGTGGCCAGGGGGAGTAGAATATGTCTCATTGTCAGTAAACAATGTCTGTGGTTAGTAGGAAAATGAAAAGTACCCCATTGTTGGTGTCAGTGGAAGGAGTAGTTTCCCTAACGTTGGTGTCAGTGGCAGGAATAGTGCCCTATCATTGATGTCGGTGGGAGGAATAGTGCCCCATCCTTGGTGTCAGTGGGACGAATAGTGCCCCTTTTGTTGGTGTCAGTGGGAGAAATAGTGCCCCAATGTTGTTGATATCAGCTTGAGGGATACTGCCCCATCGTTGGTGTTAGTGGGAGAAAGAGTGCTCCATCGTTGGTGTCAGTGGGAGGAATAGCATTCCAACATTTATATCCGAGTGAGCAATGGTGAATCTTCAGGAATAGTGCCCCATCATTGGTGTTAGTGGGATGAATAGTGCCTCGTATCCTTGGTAGGAAGAGTGTCCCAAGGGTCAGGTAAAGGCAAGCAAAGGGCTGGATCTGGCCTGCGGGCCGCACTTTGGAAACCACTGCTCTACTAAATGATAAACAGTTTTATGGATACCCATGTCTTTGTTGGAGAGATTTCTCCTGAGTGCCTCGTATCCTTGGTAGGAAGAGTGTCCCAAGGGTCAGGTAAAGGCAAGCAAAGGGCTGCATCTGGCCTGCGGGCCGCACTTTGGAAACCACTGCTCTACTAAATGATAAACAGTTTTATGGATACCCATGTCTTTGTTGGAGAGAATTCTCCTCAATTCTTGTCTGCCTGACACAAAAGGAAGAAAGGAAAAACCCTGGGATGGAGAAGGGCAAAAACTTTGAGTCTGAAGAAACCCGAGCAACATGAAGATGAACAATAAACTATAAATTGATTTTATTGTAAGTAATGAACTTAAAACAGAGGTCACAGCACAGCAATAATGCTAAAATATTCCATATGGGTTGGCAGATCCTTTCAGAATACTTCACCTTTACCGTACGATTGTTCTACGGACATACAGATTCAGCCTATGAACTTCCACCATCAGTTTCTCAGTGGTCTTCGGTGGTGTGTGTTCTCTGGTGGAGAATTAGAGTCACTTTCTGCGCAAAACATTTGCCGCAATCTGAACAGGAAAACGGCTTCTCGCCAGTGTGAAGTCTCATATGTTTATCACGGTTTCCTTTACTGGGGAAGCATTTGCCACACTCAGAACAGGAGAAGGGCTTCTCGCCGGTGTGGACTATCCGGTGTGCATTTAGTTGTGACTTCTGAGCGAAATGCTTTCCGCACTCAGAACACGAGAAGGGCTTTTCCCCGGTGTGGATCCTCTGGTGTCGTACTAGTTCCCAACTGTCTTTGAAGGACTTCTGACAACACAATAAAGGCGTTTCTCTGGTGTGAATTTTTTGGTGTGCAACCAGATCACATTTTCTTTTGAATGATTTTTCGCAGTCAGGGCAAGGGAAGGTCTCCTTACTGGTGTGACCCTTCTGATGGACTTGTTGTTCAGATTTCTTCTCAAATGACTTGCCACACTCAGAACATGACTGTGAAGACTTATTTTCATGAGGTTCCGCATGCTGATCAAGACAGTCGCCTTGGGTGTTGTGTGTTCTCTGGTGGAGAATTAGTGTCACTTTTTGCGCAAAACAGGTGCCGCATTCCGGACAGGAAAATGGCTTCTCACCGGTGTGCATTCTCATGTGGTTATCTCGGTTTCCTTTACTGGAGAAGCCCTTTCCACATTCGGAGCAGGAAAAGGGCTTCTCACCGGTGTGAACTCTCTGGTGTGATTTCAGTCGTGTTTTCAGCATGAATGACTTTCCGCATTCAGTACACAAGAAGGGCCTTTCCCCAGTGTGGATTCTCTGGTGTTCTATGAGATTGGACTTCTTTATGAAGGACTTATCACACTCAGAACACGAAAAAGGTTTTTCACTGGTGTCAGTTCTCTGAGTTACAACTAGGTCATGTGTTTTTATGAATGATTTTTCACAATCCTGAAAAGGATTCAAAATATTGGGAGAAGATTCCATAGAACTAGAAGGATCTGGTGGTTTATCTGCACTGTGAAAGCTTGGTTGGACATTTGGAATTATAGTATTTGATTCCTCTTTGGACTCTTCAAACTGATCTATTGATCTTACCATATTATTAAGTTTGTGTTGTATAGTTTGAGTAACGATGCTTACTCCTGGAGAATATTGGACCATGCCAATATTGTCTTTGTTATAATGTGCAGATAAAATAAGGTGTTCATCTGGGGTATTCCAGCCACTGGATCCTCCTGTTGGAAAAAATGCTATTATTAATCAATAGTAGTATTCTTCATGTTTTGTATTTAGGAGTCATGTATGTTGGTCTAGTACTGTTGCCCAGATCTCTGGCATTAAATTAGGTAGAGCAGCAATGCAAGGATAGCAGTCATATAAGGTGTACAGTGCTATAGCACACTGGATGGATGTTTACATCCACTAATGACATTAATAAGTACGAAAACTAAAAAGTGACCTTCCTCCACCTCATTTGTTGAGAGTATGACATGGATGGAGATGCTCATTGTACATGTTTTGCAACCAGGAGACATATATATCAGTCTAGTAGTCAGCTATTTACCAGAACTAAAAAATCATGAGCTCATTTGTTGGGGATATGACGTTATATTGAGGAATGGAGATGGACCTTTTGTATGGTGTACAGTATCTCCTCCTCGTTTGTTGGGAACATGACATTATATTGAGGAATGGAGATGGAATTTTCATACGGTGCACAGTATCCCCTATTCATTTGTTGGGAACATGATGTTCCTATTGAGGAATGGAGATGGACCTTTCATATGGTGTACAGTATCTCCACCTCATTTGTTGGGAACATGACGTTATATTAAGGAATGGAGATGGACCTTTCATATGGTGTACAGTATCTCCTCTTCATTTGTTGGGAACATGATGTTATATTGAGGAATGGAGATGGACCTTTCATATGGTGTACAGTATCTCCTCCTCATTTGTTGGGAACATGACATTATATTGAGGAATGGAGATGGACCTTTCATATGGTGTACAGTATCTCCTCTTCATTTGTTGGGAACATGACATTATATTGAGGAATGGAGATGGACCTTTCATATGGAGTACAGTATCTCCACCTCATTTGTTGGGAACATGACGTTATATTGAGGAATGGAGATGGACCTTTCATATGATGTACAGTATCTCCTCCTCATTTGTTGGGAACATGACGTTATATTGAGGAATGGAGATGGACCTTTCATATGGTGTACAGTATCTCCTCCTCATTTGTTGGGAACATGACGATAGATTGAGGAATGGGGATGGACCTTTCATATGGTGTACAGTATCTCCTCCTCATTTGTTGGGAACGTGATGTAAAGCCTCGTACACACGGGACGACGATCGTACGTATGATCGTCTCAGATCATATGTTGGATAATGTAACTTGCATACTGACTGCACTACACGATCGTATGACCACAGAAAGAACGTTCAGGTGCATGTAATTAGCATCCGGCCGTTCCTGACTTCGAAGCATGCATGTTTTGCACAATACAACTTGTTGTACCAACTGCTCTGTACACATGATACAACGGACGTATGGTACGACCAAGTTTTCTAGTCTGCTCATACAACTCCCCTTGTACGACCGTCGTATGTCGGCTGTTCTAATCGCGCATATGAACGATCGATTTCGCATACAACGGTCGTTCATACGATCTGCTGTATACAATCGTTGTTCTGTGTGTACGAGGCTTTAGATTGAGGAATGGAGATGGACCTTTCATATGGTGTACTCTTCACTGTATTGAATGTTGCAAAGGTCTACTGGATACTTTTCCATCATACCATAACAAGCCAAATGTATTATTTTAAAGGATAGTGCTCCCTGCCAAAAATAATTTTTCATCATTTATGATCAATCTGCATGCCTGAACTGAAAATACATGGAAATGTGAAAAAATGAATGTGAATTAAAAATGTGATGTTCAACTTATTCAGGAGTTATTGCTATAAACGAAGTGCTGTATTTTATGTATTTACCTGTGCTGATATCTAGACAAGATTCCCCCTTTGTTATTGTCAGCTTCATTTCAGCTTCCTTCATAGACAGTTGATCTTCTATCAAATACATCTCTTCTTCCTCTTTAACTTCAATTTTCATATCAATCACTTCTTCCCTCTATAATCACAATATGATTGTGAGCACTATTATGCTGAGACTAAATAAAAGACTATAATCTAATACAGTTTAGAGTTATGTTTAATTTGACATGTTCAGCTCAAACTACCTGATGATGATGAGGGATGGTGTGACCTTCCTGTGTGGAATCCCGGGAATACAGAGTACGGGGACATCTCTCTGGTGGGTTCCCATTACTGGATCCATCTGTAGGAAACACACACACTGACTGAATACATTGTTTCTATGTGTTTATCAGATGATGGGGGATCTAGGTGGACCCTCCGTACTGCTCTCTCCTTTACAATAAAGTCTCCTCTTACCCGGTGATGTGAAGGGTGGCTGATCCTCCATCATGACGTCCTTGTAGAGATCCTTGTGTCCTTGTATATATGCCCACTCCTCCATCAAACTTTCCTCCTCTTCTTTTTTTATCTCTTTTTTAATAGTAATATTAAAATTACTCTGAATATAAATGTAAATGTAAAACAAAATATTAAAAATTTAGGTAACGTACAGATCATTATGCAGTTATCAATGATTATTGTTCATCTACCTGATGATGGTGAGGGATGGTGAGATCTTCCTGTGTGGAATCCCAGGAATACAGAGGACGGGGACATCTCTCTGGTGGGTTCCCATTACTGGATCCATCTGTAGGAAACACACACACTGACTGAATACATTGTTTCTATGTGTTTATCAGATGATGGGGGATCTAGGTGGAACCTCCGTACTGCTCTCTCCTTTACAATAAAGTCTCCTCTTACCCGGTGATGTGAGGGGCAGCCGATTCTCCATCATGACGTCCTTGTAGAGATCCTTGTGTCCTTCAGAAGACTCCTTCATCACGCCATACTCATCATCCTCCTCTTTAGACTCTTCTTTGATACTAATGTTAAAACCTCTCCATTTTTCATTCTGAGTATAAAACAAAAGTATTACAATGCCTCTGATCTTCCATGGAGACAACCTGACACCTTATAGGAACCTGACACATACAATGATACAGTCACCATCCAGACACATCCCTTGGATAATGCCCCATAAATTTCGGTACCACTCACCTCTCCCATCAGTAGGTCAATGATCTTCTTGGTGACTTCCAGAATCTCCTGGTCATTGTTTCTTTCGGAAACCAGTAAGGAATGTAGAGGAACCATAATGGGGTTCTGTCCATCTCCTGATGTCTTCTTCACAACTATGTTATCCTGTAGAGAGAGATCAGCAATCACTATATACATCCCCCAACAAAAGAACTTGCAAATTGCTGCCGTTTTGTCCCTCTTTGCTAGGATCTGATTAGAGGTAACAATATTTTCTCTCATATTTGTTCAGATACAACTCTGCTATGACAATATCAATCACAGTGCAGCACAGCCAACTGTCACTTCCCGCATTTCACCAATTTCGTCATCAAATCATTGTTTTAAAGTGCCTAGCTTTCAAATCTGTATAAAGCATGCATACCCATGATGATTTAGCAGCTTGTCAGGGAAAATTCTTTGGAAACAAACAAAAAAAAAAAAGGAAGTAATTCTCCAGCTGTCAAAAAAAAAAATTCTGTAAAACTTTGTCTTGTAACTTGTTGTCAGCTAAAAAAAACAAAGAAATTCAATTTTATCCAGTTGCGAGTTCGAAGAAGTAGTGTATAGAAATGTGTCTATCACTTAATGTCACAAATAAAGATAGCCAACAAAAAAAAGTCCATTATACGCTTCCCAGTGGCTTGTTGCTGGAATAAAACTGCACTCCCAGAATCCTCCTCACCTCCCCGGTCAGCAGGTAGATGATCTCCAAGGTGAGCTGTAATATCCTCTCCGTCAGGTTGCTGCATTTTGCCTCCATTGCTCCCAACTCTGTGCCATTCACTTCCTGCAACAATAGTTCCCATCCCCCGACACTCAGCATCATGGGTAAAAGGCAGGCTCTTTTGTGGTTGGTTCTTCTCGGCCATTTTGTTGTAGACCAGCAGACAGCCATTTTGTTGTAGACCAGCACACTGTTCAGCAAAAACAAATGCCCAAAGCTGAAATGAATGCTCAATTCTGAGTATATCTATTATCCACTTGACCTCCAGAAGATTTATCCCCCTTCATGACCAGGTCATTTTTTGCGATACGGCAATGCGTTACTTTAACTGACAATTGGGTTGCCACATCCTCCCTTTAATCCAGGACACACATTAATTACACAGGTTCTGTGGCTGATAAAGGTGGTAATTAAACTCGCTTGGTGCTTTATCTGCATTAAATTAGCCTCAGAACAACCTGTGTAATTCATGTATGTCCTGGATGAAAGGGATGATGTGGCAACCCTAGCGGTCATGCAACTAGGGTTGCCACCTCATCCCTTTAAAACCGAACACATATGAATTACACAGGTTCTGTGGCTGATTAAGGTGGTAATTAAACTCACTTGGTGCCTTATCTGCATTAAATTAGCCTCAGAATAACCTGTGTAATTCATATGTGTCCTGGATTAAAGGGATGATGTGGCAACCCTAGGTGGTAGCAGTAAAGCCCCGCTAATTTCATCGGGGCTTTTCCACGGTTACAGCAGCATTATGGCGCTGCTATGCAGACAGGAGTGGGGCACTTTTAACCCCCCTCAACAGGTTAAAAAGGGGTCAAAAGTGCCAGCACTTTTGAAGCGCTGCCCTTTGATTTCAATGACAGGGGCGGTGGAGGAACAGTGTATACACCGCTCAGCCCACCGCCCCAAAGATGCTGCTTGCAGTACTTTTTTTCTTGTCCTGCAAGCGCACCGCCCCAATGTGAAAGTACTCCAGCTTTTATACTGGGGAGACAGAAGAGGCAGTTTACAGGCGCTTTATTTACGCTATTTTTAGTGCAAAAACGCCTGTAAACTGCCTCAGTGTGAAAGTGGTCTTAGTGGTATTTGATCACTACTGGGTTTTTTTTTTTGCGCTGTAAACAAGACAATACTGACAATTTTGCAAAAAAAACTGCTATAACACATATCCAAAAATTTTTTTTTTAAAAATCGAATTTCTTCATAAATTTACAGGTGATACTCGAAAAATTAGAGGTGCCAAAAGCACCAATGACCGTGGGATTACTGTGCTTGATTGGCCACAAACTCGCCTGCCCTGAACCCCATAGAGAATCTATGGGCATTGCCAAGAGAAAGATGAGAGACATGAGACTCAACAATGCAGAAGAGCTGAAGGCCGCTATTGAAGCATCCTGGTCTTCCATAACACCTCAGCAGTGCCACGGGCTGATAGCTTCCATGCCACGCCGCATTGAGGCAGTAATTGCTGCAAAAGGGGCCCAAACCAAGTACTGAGTACATATGCATGCTAATACTTTTCAAAGGTCTGATATTGTTCTATGTACAATCCTTGTTTTATTGATTGCATGTAATATTCTAATTTTCTGAGATTGTGGATTTGGGGTTTTCATGAGCTGTAAGCCATAATCATCACAATTATGACAAATCACGGCTTGAACTATCTTGCTTTGCATGTAATGAGTCTATCTCATATATTAGTTTCACCTTTTATGTTGCATTACTGAAATAAATGAACTTTTGCATGATATTCAAATTTTTCGAGTATCACCTGTAGACCAATATGTATTCTGCTACATGTTTTTGTTTTTAAAAAAAATCCCAATAAGCGTATATTGATTGGTTTGTGCAAAAGTTATAGCGTCTACAAACTATGGGATAAATACTGGAATTTTTTTTATTAGTAATGGCAGGGATCAGCGACTTATAGCGGGACTGCGTCATGAGAGATGTGTTTGGTACTGTCTCTGAGGAACGGCCCCTTTAAGCCGCCCAGCAATGCGTTGATCCCTTGCCACACAGCCTGTTGCTCCCTTCTTTGGTTGAGGGAAAGGGGTGCCAGAAAAGACCTCCATTGGATTGCAGCCTGGTGAAGCCTGCCCCAAGCAACATGGCAAGAACAGATTGTGAATGGCCACGTTTAGCTCATCCCCCACACCCAAACTGAGATCTTCTGGGACCCTCAGGTAGAGTGGAGTGCGTGCCAGGGAGCTCTGAAGGAACACACTGTTTAGCAAAAAAATACAGCAGCTAAGACCAATAAATCCACTACTCTGGTTGTCGTATGGTTGGGAGCATGAACCTTTCATGGATTGTGGTGTGCTTGGAGAGCACACCTATGCAGACTACAGCTGACCTGGTACAGGGAAGTACAGAGACAGGAATCGTGGAAAGCATGGAATACAGGACTCACAGGAATGGCACTGGTCTTACAAATAGGCAGGACATGGAATACAAGCAAGAGACACTTACTGTGGTGGCGTGCAGAGCCCACAGGGGGATAAGATAGCAGGAGTATCTTAGTAGTAGTGGGATGCTGAACTTACAGGAGCACAGAGGTAACAATACAGTATTATTATTATTATTCAGGATTTATATAGCGCCAACAGTTTGCGCAGTGCTTTACAATAAAGAAGGGACACAGTACAATTACAATACAGTTCAATACAGAAGGAATAGGAGGGCCCTGCTCGTGGAGCTTACAATCTAAAGGATGTATGAAGCCAGGTAACAGCGGAACCTTGCAAGCTAAAGCTATGGAAATAAATGTGCCAGCATGCCTTCTGGTCTTTGAGAATAGAGGAGACAGATCTTCAGCAAAGCTGCAGATCTATGATAATGAGGAATGCAGCGGTGGGGACTCAGTCTGGTCAGCCCCAGACAATTTGTGGACACTAGGTGAAACAGAGAGTGAGATGCAAAATCTACTGGCCCAGCTACTGCTGAAATCTTGGGGGGGGGGGGGGTGTTACACACAGAGTTCAGGGGTGAGCCATGTGCAGAGTTCAGGCGTGCACTGAATACAGAGTGCAGGGTACAGGGACACACTGCATAGAGAGTGCAGAGTCCAGGGGTACACTACACACAGAGTGCAGAGTCCAGGGGTGCACTACACACAGAGTGCAGAGTCCAGGGGTGCACTACACACAGAGGGCAGAGTCCAGGGGTGCACTACACACAGAGTGCAGAGTCCAGGGGTGCACTACACACAGAGTGCAGAGTCCAGGGGTGCATTACACACAGAGTGCAGAGTCCAGGGGTGCACTACACACAGAGTGCAGAGTCCAGGGGTGCACTACACACAGAGTGCAAGGTTCAGAGGTGTGTGCACTACACAGAGTAGAGTTTAGCCTTGCTCCATGGCTGCTTACCTCTGCATCCCTCATCCACATTTCACTTTCCCCACTTCTTCAGCTTTGATCTCTGCATGCAACCCCCCTTCCACTGCCCCCCTCTTCTCCCTCCCTCCTTAAAAGCTCCACCATCTTCCACATGTCCTACTTTTGTTGCTGTATTAAGCTGGAGCACCCAGCAGGCTATAGTACCATCCCACACACTGTAGGTGGCTCCGCCTCTCTCACTTGCAGGGAGATCATCCAGTGGGGGTACCGGGATCTGCACTGCACTCCGGGCACCTGCATCTCCTTTGTCCCCATCCTGCAGGAGATCAGATCTGTGGGAGCCATTGGGAGACCAGCTGTCACTTGTAAACAGAGAAGCCAGACATCTCTGTTTACAATTGATCATGGTGAGCTGAGAGCAGAGTGCCTGAGCCAGAGGTGGTGGAACTGAGTTCCACCAAGTTCCAGCTGAAAAAATACCCTGCTATTGGGTATTAAACAGCACATCACTGGAGATAATGGACCCTCGGGAGGGACTTCAAAATCTGCTTTCTGCTCAGGGACTATTACAAACTATGGGGTGGATTTAATAAATCTGGAGAGTCCAAAATCTGGTGCACCTGTGCATGGTAGCCAATCTGCTTCTAATTTCAGCTTATTCAATTAAGCCTTGACAATAAAAAACCTGGAAGCTGATTTCTATGCAGAGATGAACCAGATGCTGCACTTTCCAGTTTTAGTAAATCAACCCCAAGTGTCTTTTTTAGCTGGAACAACCACCTCTGGGTCAGGCTCTCTGCTCCCCACTCACCACTATAACTTGTAAACACAGAGAAATCCAGCTTCTGTGTTTACAAGTGACAGTTTGTCTCTCAACGGCTCCCTAGATCTGAGCTCCCAAGTGGCTCCCACTGAGTGCAGGATGGGAACAAGGGAGAGGCAGGTGAGAGAGGCGGAGCCACCTACAGTGTGCTGGGAGGTGCAGATGTAGGCAGCTGTGGAAGAAGGCTGAACTCTGCACTCTGTGTGTAGCGCACCCCTGAATTCTGCACTCTGTATGCAGCACACCCCTGAACTGTACACTCTGTGTGTAGTGCACCCCTGAGCTCTGCACTCTGTGTTTAGAGCACCCCGAACTCAGCACTCTGTGTGTAGTGCACCCCGAACTCTGCACTCTGTATGCAGCACACCCCTAAACTGTACACTCTGTGTGTAGCGCACCCCTGAGCTCTGCACTCTGTATGCGGCACATCCCTGAATTGTATACTCTGTGTGTAGCACACCCCTGAACTCTGCACTCTGTCTGTAGCGCACCCCTGAACTCTGCATTCTGTGTGCAACATCCCCCCAAAATCTGCACTCTGTCCATAATGCACTCCTGGTATTTAATGCCCTTGTAAGACCCTCTTGCTGTTAGTGAAATTTGACCACACCCACTATTTAATGCAGTTTGGAGGGTGTGTGGGGGCGGAGGGGAGAATTAGGGGGTCGTGGTTGAGTTCCTGCACCTATTTTCTGAGCAAAAAAAGCCCTGTTAACAACACATTTGTTTGAAATTGTGACCAGTTGGTGGTCTTTTGTATTTTTGTATCTCCTTAAGGGCCCTTTCACACGGGCTGTCCGATCAGGTCCGCCTTTCAGTCTTTCAGGCGGACCCAATTGGGCCCTCCATTCACCCCTAAGGGGCGGCGTATGTCAGCGGTAACATGTCCGCTGGAATCCGCCGATATCCGATCCGATGCTGTCAGCAAAATCCAGACGGATGGTATTCCTATTTTCCATCCGTCTGGTGAATCGGATTGAATATGATTAGATGATGAAAAAGGTCAGGTGGTCCGTTTTCACCCAATCTCCCCATAGAGGACTGGGTCCGTCGCCGCTCTGCTCAGTAAGTGGAGATGGACCTGTCATCTGCCTGCTCAGCGGAGGTCAGGGGAGCGATCCCTCGCTGAGCAAGCGGAGTCCATCAAACTGAGGCCAAAAAAGAGAGAACCACTGCCTCCACCTATAGCTAGTCTGTAAAGTAAGGAGCATTGGAGGGCAGCAAATAGACAAACAAACAGCCAAGGAATAAATCCAAGGAAAAACCAAGCTCACTTACCGACCAGCTTGCGACCATCCAAATTGACCTGTCTAACAGTATGCGTTAAAAGCAGGGGATTGGTTACACACATTAATTAATGCATGTGTAAGCTGGAGGGCCCCATCAGGGCTCCCTGCGTCCTCCAGACCTATCTCTAACTAAAGAGACTCCACAGTGGAAGCACATGCATCTTGATGAGATAGATGAAGGCAGGTGGTGTGGAGGTAGCCCATCCCTCAACCAATACAAAACGTCCAAAAAAGAGAGAACCACTGCCTCCACCTATAGTGGTTCTCTCTTTTTTGGACGTTTTGTATTGGTTGGGGAAACGCACTAACACCTTTGCAGTTATTTAGCTACCTGCTGGGTGTCTGGTGCGTCCCTATAACCATAGGAGGGATGGGCTACCTCCACACCACCTGCCTTCATCTATCTCATCAAGATGCATGTGCTTCCACTGTGGAGTTAGAGATAGGTCTGGAGGACGCAGGGAGCCTTGACGGGGCCCTCCAGCTTACACATGCATTAATTAATGTGTGTAACCAATCCCCTGCTTTTAAAACATACTGTTAGACAGGTCAATTTGGATGGTCGCAAGCTGGTCGGTAGGTGAGCTTGGTTTTTCCTTGGATTTATTCCTTGGCTGTTTGTTCATCAAACTGAGGCGCCTGTGTGAAAGGGGCCTTATGTGAGCTTCATTTGTTTACTGAAAATTTAATAAAAAACATTGTAAACGAAAAACCAAATCAAGCTCCCCACACTGGTTTTATTGATGCCTGTGTCCCTTGTTGGTGAGATTTATACTCAATTCTTGTCTGCATGACACAGCAGGAAAAGGGGAAATATTGAGAACAGACGAGAGCAAAAAGTTTGGGTTTTGAGCAAAACTACCACATGATGATACACAATAAATTATAAACTGATGACGTTTTTGTAAGTAAGGAAATAAAAAAAATGTAATAATCACATTTCAACTATAAAAATAAAATAATCCATAAGAGTTGGCTGTGCCTTTCAGGCGGCCTCATCTTTATCATACGATTGTTCTACGGACATAAGGATCCAACTTATGAAACTCCACCAAAAGTTTGTGTCCTTGGGTGGTGTCTGTTCTCTGGTGGAGAATTAATGTCCCTTTCTGAGCAAAGCAGTCGCCTCTGGACATGAAAACGACTTCCTGTGCCTATCACGGTTCCCTTTATCGGAGAATCGCTTTCCGCACTCGGAACAGGAAAAGGGCTTCTCCCCGGTGTGAACTCTCTGGTGTATGACGAGTTTCGATTTCTCGGTAAAAGACTTTCCGCATTCAGAACACGAGAAGGGCTTTTCCCCGGTGTGTATTCTGACGTGTCGGACAAGATCTGATTTGTTTACGAAAGACTTCTCACACTCCGAACACGTGTAAGGCTTTTCCCCGGTGTGGATTCTCCGGTGTTGAGCAAGATGGGATTTCTTTATGAAGGACTTCTCACAATCGGAACATGAAAATGGTTTTTCAACAGTGTTGTTGCTCTCAGGTACAACCAGGTCATGTTGCGTTGTGAATGATTGTTCGAAAACCTGAAATGGCTGCAAATTATTGGGAGAAGATTCCTCAGGAATATAAGGATCTGATAATGTATCTGCTCTTTGAAAGCTTGGTTGGATATTTGGAATAATAGTATGTGATTCATCGTTGGGATCCTCAGAATTAAACAGATCTGTTGATGTTACCATATAGTTAGGTTTGTGATGTATATTTTGAGTAACAATGCTCACTCCTGGAGAATATTGTGTCACGTCATTATCATCTTTATTATAATCTGCAGATGAAATAAGACATCCTTCTTGTGTCTTCCAGCCATTGTTTCCTCCTGTTGGAAATATTTTATTGTGAGTAATAATATTATGTTCATTGTTCATGTTTAGCAGTTTAGAATCATGTATGTTTGTCTAGTAGTCAACTTTTCCGAGATCTCTGACATAGAATAAGGTATAGAAGTAACAACAATGCAAGGATGGAAGTCAGATAAGGTGTACAATGCAACAAAAACAACTATAGCATACTAGGTGGGTGACAATGATATGACAAGGGACATGTCATTTGGTGGGCAAATGACGTTATATTGAGGAATGGAGATGGACCATTCAGATGGTGTACAGTATCTCCTCCTCATTTGTTGGGAACATGATGTTATATTGAGGAATGGAGATGGACCTTTCATATGATGTACAGTATCTCCTCCTCATTTGTTGGGAACATGACGTTATATTGAGGAATGGAGATGGACCTTTCATATGGTGTACAGTATCTCCTCCTCATTTGTTGGGAACATGACATTATATTGAGGAATGGAGATGGACCTTTCATATGGTGTACAGTATCTCCTTATCATTTGTTGGGAACATGACATTATATTGAGGAATGGAGATGGACCTTTCATATGGTGTACAATATCTCCTCCTCATTTGTTGGGAACATGACATTATATTGAGGAATGGAGATGGACCTTTCATATGGTGTACAGGATCTCCTCCTCATTTGTTGGGAACATGATGTTATATTGAGGAATGGAGATGGACCTTTCATATGGTGTACAGTATCTCCTCCTCATTTGTTGGGAACATGACGTTATATTGAGGAATGGAGATGGACCTTTCATATGGTGTACAGTATATCCACCTCATTTGTTGGGAACATGAAGTTATACAGGCGGTCCACTAGTTACAAACATTCGACTTACGAACGACCCCTACTTACAAACGGAGGGAGACAACAGGAACTGAGAGGAAATCTCCCCCTAGGAAGGGAAATTCACTCCTGTAAGAGTTATCATGGGAAAAAGGTGTCTCCACTGATGCTTTATCACCAAGGTTTGTTTCCCCAACAACTCAAAATCTTCAAAATCCAATTATCATTGGGACAGGAAGTGAGGTGAAATCTTCTGAACAGAAACATAGACAGCAAAACAAACATTACAGGGGTGATAATCCTTCCCTATGCTATCCAAAAATCTTAAAAATATTTTTTTTGGCTGAAGCTACACTTAAAAAATGTACCTGTTCCGACTTACAAACAAATTCGACTTAAGAACAAACCTACAGTCCCTATCTTGTTTGTAACCGGGGACCGCCTGTATTGAGAAACAGAGATGAACCTTTCATATGGTGTACAGTATCTCCTCCTCATTTGTTGGGAACATGACATTATATTGAGGAATGGAGATGGACCTTTCATATGGTGTACAGTATCTCCACCTCATTTGTTGGGAACATGACATTATATTTAGGAATGGAGATGGACCTTTCATATGGTGTACAATATCTCCTCCTCATTTGTTGGGAACATGACATTATATTGAGGAATATAGATGGACCTTTCATATGGTGTACAGTATCTCCTCCTCATTTGTTGGGAACATGACATTATATTGAGAAATGGAGATGGACCTTTCATATGGTGTACAGTATCTCCTCCTCATTTGTTGGGAACATGACATTATATTGAGGAATATAGATGGACCTTTCATATGGTGTACAGTATCTCCTCTTCATTTGTTGGGAACATGACGTTATATTAAGGAATGGAGATGCACCTTTCATATGGTGTACAGTATCTCCTCCTCATTTGTTGGGAACATGACGTTATATTGAGGAATATAGATGGACCTTTCATATGGTGTACAGTATCTCCTCCTCATTTGTTGGGAACATGACATTATATTGAGGAATGGAGATGGACCTTTCATATGGTGTACAGTATCTCCTCCTCATTTGTTGGGAACATGACATTATATTGAGGAATATAGATGGACCTTTCATATGGTGTACAGTATCTCCTCCTCATTTGTTGGGAACATGACATTATATTGAGGAATGGAGATGCACCTTTCATATAGTGCACAGTACCTTCACCTCATTTGTTGGGAACATGAGGTTATATTAAGGAATGGAGATGCACCTTTCATATGGTGTACAGCCAGGGTCGGCAACCCGTCGATCGCGGGCTACCTGTCGACCACGGGTAGGTGACAGGTAGACCGGGAACGGGTCTGCGCTGCTGACCCCCGCCTTCTTTCTCTGCCCTCAGCCTCCTTCGCATTCGGTCCTCCTCTCTCCCCCACCCCTTTCATATTGTGTACAGTATCTCCTCCTCATTTGTTGGGAACATGACGTTATATTGAGGAATGGAGATGGACCTTTCATATGGTGTACAGTATCTCCTCCTCATTTGTTGGGAACATGACATTATATTGAGGAATGGAGATGCACCTTTCATATAGTGCACAGTACCTTCACCTCATTTGTTGGGAACATGAGGTTATATTAAGGAATGGAGATGCACCTTTCATATGGTGTACAGCCAGGGTCGGCAACCCGTCGATCGCGGGCTACCTGTCGACCACGGGTAGGTGACAGGTAGACCGGGA
>BLSH010237663.1:1718049-1733345 GCA_018402905.1 Glandirana rugosa
TTCTTCTCCTCCTGTCACAATACTTTCTTGCCCTCACAAATCTTCCTGTGTTCCTAGAGATGTTCCTGCAGTACTACCTCTTAGTCGGCGGGGAGTGTAGTGGCCCATTCTCCTCTGAAATAACATTTCCTCTCTCGTCATGTCTCCCAGGTGGATCTAGGGGGTAGTAGACTATTTGTGTATCTTTGTTACATAAGTCAGTCACACACACAAAGGATGTCTACCTAGGTCATTACCTTTGGGTGGTCTCTCTACAGGGGCAGGAGACATAAGGGCCCTAAGGTGTGGTTTTGATATCAAACGCTCCTATCCCCTAAAATCACAAAATGATGGTGAGCACTATTATCCTGAGGCTGCATACTGGAATTTAGTCTAATACAGGTTAAGTTGGACATCCTTAGTCAACTACCTGACGATGGTGAGGAATGGTGGGATCTTCCTGTGTGGAATCCCGGGAATACAGAGGACGGGGACATCTCTCTGGTGGGTTTCCATTACTGGATCCATCTGTAGGAAACACACACACTGACTGAATACATTGTTTCTATGTGTTTATCAGATGATGGGGGATCTAGGTGGACCCTCTGTACTGCTCTCTCCTTTACAATAAAGTCTCCTCTTACCCGGTGATGTGAGGGGCGGCTGATTCTCCATCATGACGTCCTTGTAGAGATCCTTGTGTCCTTCTAAACACTCCCGTTCTTTCATAACACTGTCCTCCTCTTCTTCTATCTCTTCTTTGATAATAACATTAAAATTGCTCCAGTTTTCATTCTGAATATAAATTTAAAAGAATGTAATACAAATGTCTTCATAGCATCCTGACACACACAATGATACAATCACCATCCAGACCCATCCCTTGGATAATGCCCCATAAATTTCTCCATGGCTCACCTCTTCCATCAGGAGGTCAGTGATCTTCTGGGTGACTTCTAGAATCTTTTGCTCATTGTTTCTTTCTGGGATCAGTAAGGAATGTAGAGGAACCAGAACGGAGTTCTGTCCGTCTCCTGATGTCTTCTTCACAACTATGTTATCCTGTCGAATGAGATTAGCAATAATTATATGCATTTCCCTGCAAAAAAATTACAACTTGCTGCCATCATCGTCCCTCTTTGCTAGGATCTGATTGATGGAATCTATGGTGGGCAGGAGGGGCACCTGCCCTGGACACAATGGTTTATTGCAGGGATGGGGCACCCTGACCCTAACCCTAAAGGGGGGGTGCAGTTTGCCATCTTTGCCCAGGGCCAGTGTTGCCAACCTCCAGCAGCGTTTTTTACTGGCAAAACATAGAAAATTTACTGGCAGGGCACATTTTTTACTGGCAACTTGAAAAATAACAAAACTCCTATTAAAAACGAAGACAATTGATATTTAAACACAACATGGAAACACAGACAATACCCATATCAAGTAATTTGCCGGGTTTACACTTAAAAGTCCCCACAGCATTACAAATTATCAGACCCTGATATTTAGAGACAGTTGTAAAAATCACTGATTTTTACGAGCTGTCAGTAAATTTACTGACGGTTGCCAACCCTGCCCAGGGCGCTGGATGACCTTGTCCTGGCACTGATGGAATCTCTCTTCTTTCTTCCCATATTTGCAAATACGCATTTGACCAATTGTTAAATGTTTCAAATGCCTTGCTATCAGGAAAAAGGAAATCTGTAAAAAAAAAAAAAACAGAAACAAAAAAAAAAAGCATACCCGTGTTTTAGAAGCTTGTCAAGAAAAATAGAAAACAAGAAAAAAATCAAAAAGATCTTTCGAAACAAAAAGAAAAAATTGTAATTATCCAGCTTTCGGTAACGTCTATAACTTGTTGTCCCTTGAAATGATGTTTCATCCAGAAAGGTTGTTTTAAAAAATGTCTGTTAAGAAATGCTACAAATAAAAATGGTAAAATTAAAGCAAAAAATGTCCATTGGCAATTTTGTTGCTGGAATAAAACTGTGCTCCCAGAATCCTCCTCACCTCCCCGGTCAGCAGGTAGATGATCTCCAGGGTGAGCTGTAATATCCTCTCCTTCAGGTTGCTGCAATTTTCCTCCATTGCTCGCAACTCTGTGCCATTCACTTCCTGCAACAATAGCGCCCATCCCCCCAATGATCAGTGTCATGGGTAAAAGGCAGGCTCTTTGGCTCTTGCCGGCCATGTTGTTGTAGCCCAGAGGACATGCTGTATGCTAACGTCCTAATTTAAGAGCTACAATATTATGGTTGCGAGCAAGCGCTTACCCTTATTGATTGCCTACAGGAATAAAGAGAAAAGGGGTACCTAATGTCCAAATCCTATTCTGCCATTATGACATCACCTTCAGAAGAGTTTTGTATTTTTACGTGCCACAATATTTTTATAATATTTTTTGCTTTAGGCTAGGCTCACATTTTTGTGTTGTGGAAACGCACGTAAAATTGAGCATATTCCTGTATTGCCCAAAAAGTACACATCCCTTTTATAGGCATACATTGGTGGCATTAATTTCTAATGCCACCCTAGCCCCCCCAACACACCTTGCTAATGCATGCACCAAAATGCATGGTAACAAAGTGCTATGCATTTTGGTGCAGTGCCATTTTTAAAAAAAAAAAAAAGTTTTGAAATGAATGGGCTGCCCTAAACAGGATGCACAAAATTGCGCAAGAGAGCGCATGCATGGGTGTGAGCAGAGCCATAAAGGCAAAACTTGTTTTTTGAACAGGGTTTTTTTTTTATTGCTGTCTCAATCCCCATTAGGTTTCATGTACAGCAGTGTTTCTCAACCTTTTACGGTGAAGTACCCCTGCAGGTCTAAAAAAATTTGCAAAGTGCCCGTCTCGAGAAAGTAATTTCTATTGTTTGGGTGTCATGGTTTCTGTCTGTGTGTAATGTCAGCATGTGTTTGTGATGGTTTCTGTGTGTGTGCAATATCATTGGATGTGTGCGTGCTGCAATGACAGATACACACACATATACAGTATACTGTACTGATAGATAAACACACACACAATCCCAAACTAACACACTTGCAGACACACAAATATCCACAAAATCCCAAATGAACACACTGGCAGACACACACACACACACACACAATCCCCAGTTAGCTGATAGGAGGTAATGATGGGCACTAATGAGGCTGCACTAATGAGCACTGATGAGGCTGCACTGATGAGGCTGCACTGATAGGAGGCACTGATGAGGCTGCACTAATAGGAGGCACTGATAGGCGGCACTGATGAGGCGGCACTGATGAGGCTGCACTGATAGGCGGCACTGATGAGGCTGCACTGATAGGTGGCACTGATGAGGCTGCACTGATGGGGCTGCACTGATAGGCAGCACTGATGAGGCTGCACTGATAGGCTGCACGGATGGCACTGATGAGGCTGCACTGATAGGCGGCACTGATAGAAAGCTCTGATGAGCACTGATAGGAGGCTGCACTGATAGGCGGCACTGATGAGGCTGCATGGATGGCACTGATGAGGCTGCACTGATAGGAGGCACTGATGAGGCTGCACTGATAGGCGGCACTGATGAGGCTGCACTGATAGAAGGCACTGATGAGTACTGATAGGAGGCTGCACTGATAGGCTGCACTGATGAGGCTGCACTGATAGGAGGTACTGATGAGGCTGCACTGATAGGCTGCATGGATAGGCTGCACTGATGAGGCTGCACTGATAGTCGGCACTGATGAGGCTGCACTGATAGAAGGCACTGATAGGGGGCACTGATGGGCACTGATAGGCGGCGCAGATAGGAGGCACTGATGGACATTGATAGGCTGCACTGATGAGGCTGCACTGATAGTGGGCACTGATAGGCTGCACTGATGGGCACTGATGAGGCTGCACTGATAGGCGGCACTTATAGGTGGCACTGATAGCTGGGCATGCTGGGATGTGTAGTTCCTGAGCAGACACAGGGAGATGGAAAAGTGACAGGTAGGACTCACCTTTTTTTCCTGTCTGCACTGTGCTGGCTATGTACAGGATTGCACAGTGGAGAGGAGTTCAGGGAGCCGCAGCAGGCATACTGGTTCTTCACACATGGCAGGAGATCCAAGGTGCGCTGGAGAGGAAGTGGACCTGGGAGATGGGTGGACATGGGGCTGCCTACTGACCCTGGTCAGTCAGCCCTGGCCATGTACACTACAGCTCCTAAACTCAACTCCATAAGGCTCGGGTTACATACAGTATATGCGAAACACATGCGTTTTTAACCACATCCGATTTGCATAAGATGTGAATCGACCAGCTTTCAATGGAGCCGGTTCACACATGTGTGGGGCGGCCACAGTCCATTTCCGAAAAGGGTCCTGTGCGATTTTGGGTCTGGTTTAGGTGCAAAAATTTCTCACCTGAATCACACCTGAACTGGTGAACAAAATCGCACTGGACTCCGGATTGCAGACACGTGTGAACCTTGCCTTAAAGCCTAGTTTCAATGTACACATAGGCGTTAACCAGAGTTCAGGAGCTGCTATGGCTAGGGGAGCGTCAACCTCCCTCTCCTGAATGTGGAAGAATTGAGTTTAGGATAGGAACCTTTTGACCGCCAGAAAACGGAACCTGCTGCAAAACTGCGGCAAAATCGCCTCATTTTGCGTTTTCCCACAGCCGGTGGTCAAATTAGGCTGTGTGTATGTGAAGCCTTAGGCTCGGTTCACACTCCCGCAACCTGAAAGTGCTCGACTTACAGTGCGACTTTGCCAGGCGACTTGAAGCAACTTTGAAGTGACTTTGAAGCAAGTTCAGAGAAGGCCTGAGCAACCTTCCTGCAACGTCTGATCCAAATCACATCAATATAGATGAGGATCCAACTCGGATTTGACTTTAATGTCTATGGGTACAAGTCGGATAGAAGTCACCTTGAAGTAGTACAGGAACCTTTTCTAAAGTCGGAGCGACCTCAGTGGTGCTAATTAAGAAATCTCTCATTGACTAACATGGGACAAGTCGCGGCAGTGTGAACCGAGCCTTAGGAAGACTCTCCATCTCTATTTGTGCTTTTTACCATTAGGCCTCATACACACGGGCGTCTGAAAAAAAATAAGCAAAACGTCGGATCCGACGTTTTGAAAAAATCTGCTTTCGGCGTTTTGCATCGGCGTTAGGGAGCGTTAGTGAGCGTCGGCGTCAATAGGCGTTTTTTTAAAAAAATCAGTCCTCTGCTATTTTTCAACCTAAAAACGTTGGCGTCAAAAAGCGGCGGTTAACGCCGGTACGGCGTTAGCAGGCGTCAGGGAGCATTAGTGAGCGTTTTGCCGATTGGCGTCAAACAACGCCAAAACGCTACAGCCTCAGAACGCACTGGTCCTGCGTTCTAGAAACAGCTCACTAACGCCGACGCCCTCTACTGCTCAAAAATGCCAGCGTTTTTAGAGGGCCATTGAGTAACATGGAGAGCTGCAAAAAACGCCGGCGTCAAAAAACGCCCGTGTGTATGAGGCCTTACCCTCGAAAGTGAAAGCAAAAGAAAATCCCCAAATTTTGGGTTGTCCCCAGAAAAGTAATAGAGGACAAATCTTCCAATGGCATAGCTCCCAACTGTCCTTTATTTGGAGGGAGTTGTCCCTCTGTCCCTCTTTCCTCCTCATTTGTCGCACATTTTGGATATAGTTGTATATAAAATGCATTTCTTATCTTTAAAAAAGTGCTAAACCTTTCATCCAATTTCTAAATTGCTGCATTTGTAAATTCCAAAAGCCAATATAAAGGAACAGTAGTGGTAAAAAAAAAGCACTTGTGGGTTTAACCAATCAGTTTTTGTACAATTCTCCTTTGGGGGGGCATGGCAGGAGGTGTGCCCTATGCCTACATACTTTTGCTAATAGATGTCCCTCATTCATATCTAAGAAAGTCGGGGTGTATGCAATCGGGACATTAGTTCTGATGACCCCAAGAGGTTACCTTAGTTTGTCGGGATTTCCTCTCACTTCCTGTTTTGGCTATGGGACAGGGAGTAAAGGGAAATCTCCCCAATGGGACACAGATGCCAAATTTAAACCTTGCAGGGGTTACTAGAACCCTCCCTTACTCTATCCAAAATGAAAAAAGGTTGGCCTATAGTTCTACTTTACAGTAGGTTTACACCTATGCATTTTTTTTATAGGTGTACCCCATAATCATTCACATGGGGGGCTGGATCTGGGGACCCCTTTATTAAATGGGGCTTCCAGATTCTTAATAAGCCCCCCACTCGCAGACCCCCACAACCACTGGACAGGGTTGTGGGGAAGAGGCCCTTCTCCCCATCAACATAGGCACAAAGCACCCCCCCCCCCCCATATTGAGGCCATGTGGCCTGGTACGGTTCGAAGGGGCGGGGGGGCGGTCGTCGTCCCCTCCCTTTCCTGACCTGCCAGGCTGCATGCGTGGATAAGGGATTTTGGGAAGAAGAAATCTGGTATTGGGTTCCCCTCGAAATCCATACCAGACCTAAAGGGCTTGGTGTGGATTGGGGGGACCCCATGCCATCTTTTTCCTGATTTTTTTTTTTTATTGCCCACAAACTTTACATTCAGCTGACAGCTGATGACTCATTGGTTGTTATGGATGCAGTGGCCGGCTTCCTAGCCCGCTCCTTACAACCAGCTATACATGGTTTGTCAAAGAGAAAACCAAAAGCGAAACGCATAAAGAAACGCATGTTCCAAACACACCTGAAAACCGCATCAAACGCAACCACATAGAAGTCAACCTAGAGTTAAGCTGAAGTGTTCCTAGTCCAAGTTCTGTTTTTGGAGCCAACCTGAGTTTTCTTTATGTTATCTGGGTTCAATAGGTTTCTCTTTAACCCAAGGACCTTGATTTCTGAGGTTCTCCAGTAGATAGCATGAGATGTTACAATGTATGGGGTTATAAATATTTATCTTGCCCTGGTCAATTACTGAGGGGTTTATGCCAGTCATGTGGGATAGGGAAGAAAACGAATATTTGGAATGCCCTTCTAGAAATGTCCATGTCTCCAGGCTTTGCCTATAGAGGAGGATGAGTCCAGAGGTCCTTGGCTCCCAGGCCTAAAGCTTGGGGAGGGTAGAGCTGAAGAGAGCAGGGCTGGCTCTACCACTAGGCGGAGTAGGCGGCCGCCTAGGGCGCACTGACGCCCAGGGTGCCAAGCCCCTGTCCATATACTACCTCAGCCTGTCCATATACTACCCCAGCCTGTCCATATACTACCCCAGCCTGTCTATATACTACCCCAGCCTGTCTATATACTACCCCCGCCTGTCTATATACTACCCCAGCCTGTCCATATACTACCCCAGCCTGTCCATATAATACCCCAGCCTGTCCATATACTACCCCAGCCTGTCTATATACTACCCCCGCCTGTCTATATACTACCCCAGCCTGTCCATATACTACCCCAGCCTGTCCATATACTACCCCAGCCTGTCTATATGCTACACCAGCCTGTCTATATACTACCCCAGCCTGTCTATATGCTACACCAGCCTGTCTATATACTACGCCAGCATGTCCATATACTACCCCAGCCTGTCCATATACTACCCCAGCATGTCCATATACTACCCCAGCCTGTCTATATAATACCCCAGCCTGTCCATATACTACCCTAGCCTGTCTATATAATACCCCAGCCTGTCTATATACTACTCCAGCCTGTCCATATACTACCTCAGCCTGTCTATATACTACCCCAGCCTGTCTATATACTACTCCAGCCTGTCCATATACTACCCCAGCCTGTCCATATACTACCCCAGCCTGTATATATACTACCCCAGCCTGTCCATATAATACCCCAGCCTGTCCATATACTACCCTAGCCTGTCCATATACTACCCCAGCCTGTCTATATAATACCCCAGCCTGTCCATATACTACCCCAGCCTGTCTATATAATACCCCAGCCTGTCTATATACTACTCCAGCCTGTCCATATACTACCCCAGCCTGTCCATATACTACCCCAGCCTGTCTATATACTACCCCAGCCTGTCCATATACTACCCCAGCCTGTCCATATACTACCCCAGCCTGTCCATATGCTACCCCAGCCTGTACATATACCTGTGGACCACAGCTGGCATGAGGAAGCGAGCCGGTGCCGCCATTATTTGACTTTAGGCCGGATCCAGAGGCACAGGTGCGGGCCTGTGGGCCACGGCTAAAGAAATAGGTAGAGAGGCGCTGCACAATTCTCCACCCCCGCCACCTCGATCGTATACATGGGCAGGGCAAAGGGGGTGGAGTCAGGGCCAAAGCCAAAGGGGGGGGCGGCATAATGGGATTTCGCCTAGGGTGTGAAAAATCCTAGCACCAGCACTGGAAGAGAGGTCCAGTATTTGCTTCCTGGGGTCCATGAGGTCTGATGAATCCTAACTCGGTCTATGGTGAAGGTTGAAGATTCTTATAGGTAGCTGCCTGCCTGGGCCTGTCACGTATCCAGGATTCTCCAAGCTCTCTCCGGAAGTGATTGGTGCAAGTTCCATACCACAGAACTGCTTTCGTTTTTCATCTGACAAAACGAGAGCTGCGATTGGGACTGTCTCTGAGAACCCAAGAGGACCATTGCACGTGTGCTGCCTAACCTTGGTCTTGGTGAAGAGTTTTTGCGTGGAGAGACAACCTTCAGTTGCTTTTTAACTAGTGATTGTAGATTTAAAGTATAACTAAAGGCAAAACCCTTTTTTTTTACTTTTGGATAGGGTGGAGAGGGATTAGAACCCCTCTCGGGTCTTTATAGCTGTCTGTGCCCCAATTTGGGAGATTCACTCTCTCTATTTTTCCTGTTTACCATTCTCATAGCAAGTGAAAGAAAAGCAAAATCCCAACACTAGTTCTGATGACTTGAGGGTCCCCAAGGGATTCCCTTGACTTGCTGGGATTTCTTCTCACTTCCTGTTTTGGCTATAGGACAGGAAGTGAAGGTAAAACTCCCCAATTGGACACAGATTGCAAAAAATAATCTGACAGGGGTTATAACCCTCCCCTACTCTCTCCAAAATGAATAAAAAAGAAGTTTTGCCTATAATTCTACTTTAACCACTTGCCGAGCTCTGTTCTATCAGCGGGGATGTGCTGGATTTTGTTTCCCTGCAAAGCAGGGAAAAAAATCCAGCTCATCCCTTAGTAAAAGCAACACATAGTAAACACATAAACACTGGTTAGGTACACGTTTAACCCTTTGATTGCCCCTGATGTTTAACTCCTTCCCAGCCAGTGTCATTAGTACAGTGACAGTGCATATTTATAAGCACTGATCATTGCATTAGTGTCACTGGTTCCCACAAAGTGTCAGATTGCCCGCTGCAATATCGCAGTCCCGCTATAAGTTGCTGATCTCCGCCATACATGCTGAAGAATGGGTGTACCAGGAATCCTGTCTTGTCATCCAGATCTTACACACCGCACAGCACTGTGTGCTAAAGGGACTGGAGGAGCTATTGGCTTTGAAAAACATTACCATGCCACCTGCTATGCCCACTCACCCCTCCATTCCATGACAGTTCTCTTGGGATTCCCCAGTTGTCATCCATCCACCTTGAGTGTGCTCAGAGACTCCACTGCAATCTGGTTTCCTGTAGCATGCAGTGCTGTACGGTGTGTAAGATCTGGATAACAAGACAGGCTTCCAGGAATGTTGAGTTACTTCTTCATCAAGCCCTTTTTTTTTTACAATAAAGAGTTTCTTACACTACACTTGAATCTGCACCCTCTGCTCTTGTTTTATGTGTCGTTCCTTGCCCTTGCCTTAATTAACCCTTTCTTTGTCCACTTGTTAAAACAAGATACTCAAGTCTCAGATATAAGAGCATTTATTTTGTTTAGCCTTCAAGGACGAAGTCGTTTTGAGAAGGGGTAAAGTGCAAGGACCCTGCCTTAAAGTTCACCTTTGGACATGTTACTTGTTCCACCTGTATTAAGGGTGGAACATGTAACATGTTTCAGCTACTGCCTCCTCTCCCCCACCCCTGATCCCCCACTCCCTGTGACAGTGGCCGGGGGATCCTCTCCCCACACCCGCTGTCACAATTTCGAGTTCTGTGAATGAGCGAATTACAATCACAACAGCCACCGCCGTCATCATCTTGTAAGGGCAGGTGTGTGGATGTCAGTCATGTCCTCCACGTTTCCTTCCTCGTTGGGAGCCAAGCAAGGATCACATGGGAGGCCTACCCATGAGGGTGTGTTCTTCTGGGCTATGTATGCTACAGGGTCACTTTACACACATATATGGGGTACTTTTACTTTGTGTTGTGTTCCTCAATACCTTGCGACAAGGCTGAGGCTACCTTTGGGGAACACCCAACCTTAAGGCGGGCCTCTACTCTTAGTGATCAACGTACGCCATGCACACTGGCACTAGAACTGTTCTCCATTTAACTTGGTTTCTTGTGTCAATGCACAACGTCCAGAGTTAGTGGCACTTTGGAGGAACACGGTGAGCCAATGTCCAGCGTTTTCCACTACAGCCCCAGTAGCGGAGTGGGCCCTGCTGCTCAATTTGCACTGGCTCCAGAAGGGCGCTCAACCTAACTCAGAAACTTTTGTACCTTTGTACAGGATGGGAACCTCCGAGAGCGGAAGGAGTGCAGACAACATCTCCCTTGCTGATAGAGGCCACTCCACCTATAACAGGTACACGCTACCGACAGGCTGCTTGTTAAACTTCCATTACTCTCCACAACTACTTATACCTTTATATTACTTCATTCTATGCTGATGACTTCATACTCCAACGTGTTATGACCCACTGGTTAACTGTGTGTGTGCCAGGTACTTACAATACACCTCTTTAGTACCTTCAGACCAGGCAAGGACAAAGTGTCAATACTTTATTTAATAAAGGTGCAAAGTTAGACATTCCAACAGTCCAATAGGCAAGATATGATACTTTCCTAATTCCCTAGCTCTAACTACAGGCTTGAGTGCTGCCCTGGCATACCTGCAAAAGAGCATTTCAGTGTCCATAGTCCTGTACAGCAGGGGTCCCCCAATCCCCAGGCCACGGACCGATACTGGTATGTGGCCTGTTGATGACTGGGCTGTAGGGCAAGAGGTGAGCAGTGACTGCGGTCCGTACAGGGTGATCACAGATCATGGTTGCCACTCTGTGAATATCGCATCCCCCGACCCATCCACCACAACCACCCTCGCAACCCCCCGGTCCCTGAGAAGATTGGCTGCTGTGAAACCAGTCCCTGGTGCCAAAAAGATTGGGAACCGCTATTGTACATGCTCTCTCACTCAAGTGTAAGTTCTTCAGAGGCATAATCCAGTGCTGGCATATTCAGGGCGGACCTCAAGTTAAAAGTCTCAGTTGCAGGCCATAACAGACCATATTCTCCTACTCCTGCAGGTCTCTTTTTCCATCTATATCCCCTGTGGGTCTCACCCTCAAGGCTGAACCTTGCTCACTGGGTTTCTCTTGCGAGGCCAAGGATGGCTCCCCAGGCACCCTTGGGGGAACTCCCTGGACTCTCGGACTGGACCATTGTCCCAATTTATATTGCACAGGGCAAGTAGGCTGGACTCAGACAGGAAAACCACCAAAATGATCAGGAGAGTGGGCAAAACTTTAACCCCAACCTTCCTAGCCGGGACAGAAGTCACTGACTGCTTCAGCACGCTTACAAGCTTGTAGTTCTCAACAGACAAGGGCAATACGTTTGAATTTTAGGTTTCATAGGTCTTTCAGCTCCATAAAGAGGCGTGTGTTCTCCGGTGGAGAATTAGAGTCACTTTCTGCACAAAACATTTGCCACATTCTGAACAAGAAAATGGCTTCTCCCTGGTGGGAACTCTCTGCTGTGTTGAGTAGTGTTGTCAGGTTGAAGGACTTTCCATATTTGGAACATGAGAAGAGCTTTTCCTCTGTGTGGATTCTCTGATATTGAATGTGTTTTGGTTTATTTATAATGGCCTTCTCGTGGCATATCATTATGTAAATGACCCCCCTCCCCAAATATATGTGTATGATCTATTTAAATTGTTATGGCTACATATATATAAAACCTATATTTTCTATAAATATTCTAGGACATTTAAAATCCCATATAAACTCTTCCTGATCTTGATCATACACTATGATGGGGATGTAGGGACGAAACACACCAATCATCTCAACCCTCTCACTAAGTTTATCTAAAATATTCCATACGAGTTGGTTGATCCTTTCAGAAGTCCTCATGTTTATTCTTCCATTGTTTTATGGACATAAGACTTCAGCCTACAACACTCCACCATATGTTTTTCAGTGGACTCAGGTGCTGTGTATTCTCTGGTGGAGAATTTTTTTCGGGACAAGAAAACGGCTTCTCATCGGTGTGAACTTTCATGTGGTTATCACGGTTCCTTTTATCGGAGAAGCACTTTCCACACTTGGTACAGGAAAAGGGCTTCTCCCCGGTGTGAACTCTGTGGTGTCGTTTCAGGCTCGATTTCTCAGTATAAGACTTTCCACACTCAGAACATGAGAAGGGCTTCTCCCCGGTGTGGGTTCTCTGGTGTTGAACAAAATGTGATTTCTTTGTAAAGCTAATCTCACACTCGGAACAAGAAAAACGTCTTTCAATGGTGCTGATGCTCTGGGGTACAACCAAGTCATTTTTATTGAAGGAATTTTCACATTCCTGAACAGGATGCAAATTATTGGGAGAAGACGCCTTGGGATTACAAGGATCTGGTGATTTCTCTGCAATATGAAGGCTTGGTTGGACATTCGGGAGAATAGTATGTGGTTTATCTTTGGACTCCTCAGAATTAAAGCAACCTGTTGATCTTACCATATGGTTAGGTTTCTTTTGCATATTTTGAGTAACAATGCTTACTCCTGGAGAACACCGTGCCACCCCATTATCTTCTTTGTTATAATGTCCAGATAAAATAAGACTTCCCTCTGAGGTATTCCATCCATTGGGTCCACCTGCTAAAAATGTTTTATTATTAAAAATAACAGCATGTTCATTATTAATGTTTTGCAGCTAGGAGCCAGCCATGTATGATGAGGAACAGATGTGGACCTTCCATTCTAAACTGAGGAATGGAGATGGACCTTTCATATGGTGTACAGTATCTCCTCCTCATTTGTTGGGAACATGACATTATATTGAGGAATGGAGATGGACCTTTCATATGGTGTACAGTATCTCCTCCTCATTTGTTGGGAACATGACGTTATATTGATGAATGGAGATGGACCTTTCATATGGCGTACAGGATCTCCTCCTCATTTGTTGGGAACATAACGTTATATTGAGGAATAGAGATGGACCTTTCATATGGTGTACAGTATCTCCTCATTTGTTGGGAACATGACGTTATATTGAGGAATGGAGGTGGACCTATCATATGGCGTACAGTATCTCCACCTCATTTGTTGGGAACATGACGTTATATTGAGGAATGGAGATGGACCTTACATATGGTGTACAATATCTCCTCCTCATTTGTTGGGAACATGACTTTATATTGAGGAATGGAGATGGACCTTTCATATGGTGTACAGTATCTCCTCCTCATTTGTTGGGAACATGACGTTATATTAAGGAATGGAGATGGACCTTTCATATGGTGTACAGGATCTCCTCCTCATTTGTTGGGAACATAACGTTATATTGAGGAATGGAGATGGACCTTTCATATGGTGTACAGTATCTCCTCCTCATTTGTTGGTAATATGATATAAAATTAAGGCATAGAGATGGACCTTTCATATACTGTTCAGCACCGCCACTGTACGCATCGTAGCTTGCTGACTTTGAATTATTTTGATTAATTTGCACACCTGATGAAAATAGGAAAGAATCAACGTAAAAGAGAAATGTGAAGTGTTGCTTTTTTTGTATATAATACTTACCTGTGCTGACATCTAGAGAAGATTCCTCCTTGCTAATTGTCACCATTGTTTCGGCTTCTTTCATAGACTGCTGATTTCCACTCACATACATCTCTTCTTCCTCTTTGACCTCAGTTTTAATACTGAACACTGCTACCCTCTAAAGTCATAAAATGATTATGAGTATTATTATCCTGAGGCTACATAGATAAAAGAATATCATCTAATACTGTTCAACATCTTTAGTCCCACCTACCTGATGATGGTGAGGAATGGTGTGACCATCCTGTGTGGAATCCCGGGAATACAGAGGACGGGGACATCTCTCTGGTGGGTTCCCATTACTGGATCCATCTGTAGGAAACACACACACTGTCTGAATACATTGGGGTTTATTTACTAAAGGCAAATCCACTTTGCACTACAAGTGCACTGCAAGTGTACTTGGGAGTGCAGTCGCTGTAGGTCCAAGGGGGACATGCAAGGAAAATAAAGAACAGCATTTTTGCTTGTACATGATTGGATGATAAAATCAGCAGAGCTTCCCCTGTTGTCAGATCTTCCCCTCAGATCTACAGTGACTGCACTTCCAAGTGCACTTGTAGTGCAAAGTGGATTTACCTTTAGTAAATAAACCCCATTGTTTCTATGTGTTGATCAGATGATGGGGGATCTAGGTGGACCCTCCGTACTGCTCTCTCCTTTACAATAAAGTCTCCTCTTACCCGGTGATGTGAGGGGCGGCTGATTCTCCATCGTGATGTCCTTGTAGAGATCCTTGTGTCCTTCTAAATACTCCAGTTCTTTCTTCACACCATCCTCATCCTCTTCTTTTATCTTTTCTTTTACACTAACATTAATATTGCTCCAGTTTTCACTCTGTATATAAAAATAAAACAAAGTAGTAAAAATGCCTCTGCTCTTCCACAGAGACATCCTGACATCTTATAGCCAGGGTCTCCAAACTTTTTAAACAAAGGGCTGGTTTACAATCCTTCAAACTGGATGGGAGCCAGACCTTGACCAGTGGGAGTAAACAATGCCCTATCTTTTGTATTAGGTGCATGACTAGTGGCCCATTGTTGTTGTCAGTGGGAGGAATAGTGCCCCATCATTGGTGTCAGTGGGAGGAATAGTGCCCCATCATTGGTATCAGTGGGAGGAATATTGCCCCATCATTGGTATCAGTGGGAGGAATAGTGCCCCATCATTGGTATCAGTGGGAGGAATGGTGCCCCATCATTGGTGTCAGTAGAAGGAATAGTGCCCCATCACTGGTGTCAGTGGAAGGAATAATGCCTCATTGGTGTCAGTGGGAGGAATAGTGCCCCATCATTGGTATCAGTGGGAGGAATAGTGCCCTATCATTGGTGTCAGTGGGAGGAATAGTGCTCCATCATTGGTGTCAGTGGGAGGAATAGTGCCCCATCATTGGTGTCAGTGGAGGGAATAGTGCCTCATCATTGGTATCAGTGGGAGGAATATTGCCC
>BLSH010237663.1:1737175-1755393 GCA_018402905.1 Glandirana rugosa
CCCCCCCCCCCCCCCCCCCGACACTCAGCATCATGGGTGAAAGGCAAGTGTTCCGTCAGATTAGGCAACCCGTCAGATTTCATAATAGCTGTGCTTGTTTCTTCTCAGCCATTTTGTTGTAGCCCAACAGACCTGGAGGAACAGACTGTTCCTCCTAAAATTACGCTGTATTTAAAAAAAAAAAAAAGGGATGATGGCAGGGAAATATAAAGCCCACAAATGCTTTTTTTTCTATTACTTTTGCTTTAATTTGCAGTACAGCAAATGAGAAAAAGAATGAGATGCCCCCAGAAAATCCATAACAGGAACCTCATCCTTAATTTGTTTCTGCTATTTCTTTTCAGGGGGGCCCCCCGCTCAAAAAAGTGTGGGGTCAATACAACCCCCCCCGGGCAAAGCACCTTGCTCCCAGGTTGATGAGTGGAAAACACTGACCTGGTGGTTGTGGAGAGTCTTTGGGGAGGGGGCTCATTGAATCTGGAAGCCTCCTTGAAAATAAAGGGGCCCCTAGATATCCGCACCCCCATGTGGCAAGGAGTCCACAGCACCCCTATTAATTTGCACACAAAAAATGTTACCAGTAAAGAAAACACATTATGATATCCATTGACAATCATGTCGCCCAGAGATGCAGATCCTCTTCATTCACATTGATTTTGGAGAGGGGTGGGGGGAATCGGCAGTAAAAAAAAAAAAAAAAATCATTCTTCATAGTTTGTATAACATTTTGCAAACAGGTCATTATTCTCCTTCATTGAGGCTTCATTGAGTGGCATTGATGAAGTAGCACTGTTGAGGCTGCACTGATAGGCAGCACTGATAGGTGACACTGATGGTAGAGTTGCCACCTCATCCCTTTAAACCCGAACACATATGAATTACTCAGGTTCTGAGGCTAATTGAATGTAGATAAGGAACCAAGTGCATTTAATTACCACCTTAATAAGACACAGAAACTGTGTAATTAATATGTGTTTGGTTTTAAAGGGATGAGGTGGCAACCCTAACTGATGGGCAGTGAGAGGCAGGCCTGATGAGGTTGCACTGATAGGCAGTACTGATGGGCACTGATGAGGCTGCACTGATAGGTGACACTGATGATGATGCACTGATTGTCAGCACTGATAGGTGGCACTGATAGGTTGTACTGATGGGCAATGATAGGCAGCACAGATGAGGCTGCACTGATAGGCAGCACTGATAGGTGGCATTGATAGGCAGCACTGATAGGTGACACTGAGGAGGCACTGATAGGCAGCCCAGATGGGCAATGATAAGCGGCACTGATGGGCACCGATGCAGAGGCACTGGCGTGCACTGATGAGGCTGCACTGATAAGTCGCACTGATAGGTGACACTGATGAGGAGGCACTGGTGGGCACTGATGAGGCTACACTGATAGGTGGCACTGGTGGGCACTGATAGGCAGCTCTGATAGGTGGCATTGATGAGGCTGAACTGATAGGACTCATTGATAGGTGGTACTGATGGGCACTAATATGAAGCACTGTTAAGTGACACTGATGAGGAGGCACTGATGGGTGCTGATTGGCAGCACTGATGGGGAACTGCTGGGACTGCACTGATAATCAGTACCCTGATAATCAGTGTAGATGTCCCTTTAACACAAGCTGGTTATCGGCTCTCCTCTCAGCGTGAGGAAAGGAATGCCAATGACTAGCTTGCATTGACATTGTGATCAGCTGTCATTGGACACAGCTAATAACGTGGCAAAGGGGCGCTATGATTGGCCCTTTACCCTGATCTGTAATCAGCTGAGTCTGCTGCCAGAAAGCCACATGGGGTATGCAGGCAGTGTGATCATGGGAGGATGTCCATTGACATCCTCCTGGCAATGTAAGCCCACGCTGCAGCTGTCTCTTGGCTATAACGCAGCCAGGAAAGGGGTTAAGCTGCAGGCAGTCCTCAGTTCTCTGTTGTTTTCCTGGTGCCTGTTAGCAATTGTTTACCGATTGCCCAGCCCTCAAATAAATTGCTTTTGAACATCTCAAAAGTTAAGCACAGCTTGTGTCCCCTAGTGGATGAGTAGCAAAAAAGGGTTTTTGTACCCAATGTGAACCAAATGCAAAAATTGTGGGTGCCGCTCAGACTCTAAAGGATCCCAATCCATGTGCCAACTGCTGTGAATGCCGTCTTGGGACGGAGCTCCGCTCGGCTCTAGACATCAATGTATGAAAATAAATCGCCCCGTAAGACACACATTGCTGCAAACCCTATGTGCGGGAGTATGTGACAGCCTCATCCCAGGCTCCAACCAGGCCACAGCCCAAACGTGGTTTGCTCCGCCCTGGGGAGGGGGCAGAGCGAAATGCGTTGGGGGGGTGTGTCCTGGTTGGAGGCGGGCAAAGGCTGTCACATACTCCCCCACACAGGATTTACAGCAATGTGCAGTTTTTGCACTCAGCGTAAAATAATTTTCTTGAAGTCAAGACATAGGTCCCGTCCTTCTGTGTTTATGACCATGCTCTCAGTTCTACTTTGCTACAAATTTAAACATGTTGGTTGAAGGCAGGGTTGTCCTGTGCTGGCCTACACTTTTTAATTGCCTGAAGATTAAAAACTGCCAGTGTCCCTCTATGGACTTCGAAGTCTTTAACATTCATCTTTCCCAGTGCAGTATGAGTTTAAAGCACCAATATCTGCCAAAATCTTCTCTAAAGTTTCGGATAAACTAAAAAAAAACCAAGACCAGTGGTCTCCGAATTGCGTCCCAGGGGGCTGAATGTGGCCCTTTGCTTGCCTTTATCTGGTCCTTGGGGCACTGTTCCTCCCACTGATATGAAACACTATTCTGCCAACTGACATCAACAATGGGACAACATTTCTCCCATTGACACCAACAATGGGGCACCATTCCTCCCAATGATACCAATGATGGGGCACTATTCCTCCTAATGATGGGGCATTATTCCTCCACCTAATACAAAATGTGGTGATGTTCATGCCCACTGATGCCAGAAAAATTTCAATATCTGCTTGCCACAGTCCGGCCCCCCTAAAGTCTGAAAAATGACAAACTGGCCCTTTGTTTAGAAAGTTTGGAGACCCTTGGCCAAGACCATTGTGTTATTCTCTATCTGTCCTCCTTTCATTGTCTGTTATTTCCCCATGGTGAACGCCTGCAGGGCTGGTGCAAGGATTTTTGACACCCTAGGCGAAACCTAACTTTGCCGCCCCCACTTTGGCTCCGCTCCTGACTCCACCCCCTTTGCCCTGTCCATGTATACGATGGAGGTGGCAGAGGTGGAGATTTTTGCAGTGCCTCTCTACCTATTTCTTTAGCCGTGGTCCACAAGCCCCCACCTGTGCCTCTGGACCCTGCCTAAACACAAATAATGGTGGCACCGGCTCACTTCCTCATGCCAGCCGTGGTCTGCAGGTATATGGACAGGCTGGGGTAGTATATAGACAGGCTGGGGTAGTATATATAGACAGCTAGGGTAGTATATAGACAGGATAGGGTAGTATATAGACAGGCTGGGGTAGTATATGGACAGGCTGGAGTAGTATATGGACAGGCTGGGGTAGTATATGCACAGGCTGGGGTAGTATATAGACAGGCTGGGGTAGTATATAGACAGGCTAGGGTAGTATATAGACAGGATAGGGTAGTATATAGACAGGCTGGGGTAGTATATGGACAGGCTGGGGTAGTATATAGACAGGCTGGGGTAGTATATGCACAGGCTGGGGTAATATATGGACAGGCTGGGGTAGTATATGGACAGGCTGGGGTAGTATATAGACAGGCTAGGGTAGTATATAGACAGGCTGTGGAAGTATATGGACAGGCTGTGGAAGTATATAGACAGGCTGGGGTAGTATATAGACAGGCTAGGGTATTATATAGACAGGCTGGGGAAGTATATGGACAGGCTGGGGTAGTATATAGACAGGATAGGGTAGTATATAGACAGGATAGGGCAGTATATAGATAGGCTAGGGCAGTATATAGACAGGCTGGGGTAGTATATGGACAGGCTGGGAAAGTATGTGGACAGGGGCTGGGCGCCCTGGGCGGCAGTGCGCCCTAGGCGGCCACCTACTCTGCCTAGTGCAGAGCCAGCCCTGAACGCCTGTACCCGCGAACATCCACAGGCCAAGAAACTAGATCCTCTGGCTCTCATGTCCCTCTTACCCTCAGCAGATGATCTACTTACCATCCCATCACTTAGAAAACACATAGCCTTCTCCAAAGCCAAGTTCCAATAAGTCATCCTTGTAGCGTTGCTGATGAAGAACAAGTAAGTGTCCACACCATGGTATACCAATGAGAAGTTTATTGCTTTCAAGTAATGCATATGTTTATGTAGCAAAAGGAAGGAAAGAGGGCCAGAACTCCCACCATTGTTCCCTGAGAACTTGAGTAATTAATAATCTGAACACATAGAGGAGACAGTCCTTTGTCCTCTCACACCTAAAAAGGTAGTATTTCTTGTAGGCATCATCACTGCTGCAGGTCTTATCCCGCAAAGAACTCTTCTGGTTTTGCATAGGGACATGGTGGTGTTGAAGTCCAGGACCTCCTTCTTACCTAAAGGTAGTGTTTCCTTTAACTAGGGCATGGTTCTTATGTCCCTCTGTCCAGCTCTAGTTTAACCAAAGCACATTTTCCTCCATGGTCATTGTCCATCCTATTCCCCTCAACCCCTGTCTGCATGACACTAGGAAAGAAAAATCCCCGAAACAGAGAAAGGCAAAAACGTTGAGTTTTAGGAAAAATTGCAACATGAAGATGCACAACAAATTTGAACTGGAAAAATGTACTTTTTGTTAGTAAAAAAAAGGAGATCACACTACAATAATAAAACTAACATTTTTGAATCTATGCACAAGATTAAGGATGAATTTCTATGATATAGGTTCAAAAAAAAAAATATATATATATATATATATATAAACATAAATCTTTAAAAATGTCACAGTTGTAATAATATATATACACAGTATCTCACAAAAGTGAGTACACCCCTCTCATTTTTGTAAATATTTTATTCTATCTTTTCATGTGACAACACTGAAGAAATGACACACAGGCATTAATGTCTAAACCGCTGGCAACAAAAGTGAGTACACCCCTAAGTGAAAATGTCCAAATTAGGACCAATTAGCCATTTTCCCTCCCTGGTGTCATGTGACTCGTTAGTGTTACAAGGTCTCAGGTGTGAATGGGGAGCAGTTGTGTTAAATTTGGTGTTATTGCTCTCACTCTCTCATACTGGTCACTGTAAGTTTAACATGGCACCTCATGGCAAAGAACTCTCTGAGGATCTGAAAAAAAGAATTGTTGCTCTACATAAAGATGGCCTAGGCCAGGGATATGCAATTAGCGGACCTCCAGCTGTTGCAAAACTACAAGTCCCATCATGCCTCTGCCTCTGGGTGTCATGCTTGTGGCTGTCAGAGTCTTGCTAGGACTCATGGGACTTGCAGTTCTGCAACAGCTGGAGGTCCACTAATTGCATATGCCTGGTCTAGGCTATCAGAAGAATGCCCAGACCCTGAAACTGAGCTGCAGCGTGGTGACCAAGACCATACAGCGGTATAAAAGCACAGGTTTCACTCAGAGCAGGCCTCGCCATGGTCGACCCTTCACTGGAACTATGGGGCCAAGCCCAACCCCACACCATAAACCTCCCTCCACCAAATGTTTTGGAGGGGTGGCCTAATACTTTTGGCAATATAGTGTGGAGGAGCGAGTTTGGGGTGGAGGAACTTGACATGCCTGACCTTAACCCGATAGAACACCTTTGGGATGAATTAGGAGTGGAGACTGCGAGCTAGGCCTTCTCATCCAACATCAGTGCCTGACCTCACAAATGCGCTTCTGGGAGAAAGGTCAAACATTCCCATAGACCTAAACCTTGTGGACAGCCTTCCCAGAAGAGTTGAGCTGTTATAGCTGCAAAGGGTGGGCCAACTCAATATTGAACCCTACGGACTAAGACTGGGATCCCAATACTTTTGGTAATATAGTGTATATAAACATACCTGCAATATATATATATATATATATATATATATATATATATATATATATATATGCACACACACACATTCCCACCCATTGGAGTTCATATGTTTCATTGGAATAAATTATAGAATTGTATGCTCCTTCTGATTTTTCATAACACCGTTTTCTTTATATACGAGGCTTCTTCTAAAAGAGTTTCCACACTTTTTTTTTTTTTTAACTAAGTTGAATATATATAAAAGTGTGGAAACTTTTTGAAGACCCCTTGTATTGATCACATTTTCAATATTAAATTCTTGTGAAAATACAGTGTTGTAATGGTGAATGCAGCTTTGATTATTCAGGAGAAACGAAAGAGAATAAATCTATAAATTCACAAATCACATCCATACAGAAATCTTCCAGGACAGCAACCAGAGAGATGATTGGTTCCTCTTCTACAGGAAACACAAGCAGAACGATGAAAACCCTCTTTACCCCCTCAGTTTAGATTGTATTTCCTACCATCCAGGAGCACTGGAGCAGCACAGTGTTTTTTGTTTTATCCTGACCAGATGGCCATTGGATCAATGGTCACCCTCTTGACGCACTTTTGCCTTGGCCTTCTGCCTTGATTAGAGGGTCCCCCTTTTTTGTTCCAGGATCTTAACTCTTATGTATATGTGAGGTTGACTCCTGATGAGCCCTGTCCTCCTCCTTCTCCCTGTTGGGGTTCTTGAAAGGGGGCCTAAAGTGCGTTTTGAGGCAGCTAGGACCTCGTGGAGTCCTGAGGCTTGCTGCTTAGTGAGCATGTGCAGACCAAGTCATGGTTTCTGTAGCATGACATTATTTCTATTGGGCTGAAATGAAGCAATTCCGGTAGTGCTTGGACTAGAATGTCAAGGCTGAACAGTATGGGGGATCCTTTCGATCTATAACAGAGATATGCAGTTAGCGGACCTCCAGATCTTGCAGAACTAGAAGTCCCATGAGGCATAGCAAGACTGACAGCCACAAGAATGACACCCAGAGGCAGAAGCATGATGGGACTTGTAGTTTTGCAACAGCTGGAGGTCCGCTAATTGCATATCTCTGATCTATAATAACAGAGAGCAACAGAATGGCTAGCTGCATTGATTACTGCAAGTTAATGAAGTCCACAGAAAGGACCAAAGGGCCAAGCCTCCAAGAGGGTCCACTATTCACCTTTGGACATGACCTACTGGAAGGGGCCTCTTTGCCCACACAATCACCCACCCCTGACCATTGACTGATCCAGTAAGTCCAGCGCAATGTCCAGCACAAACCAGATGCATCCAAGTTTAGACCTATAGTGGTTTGGTGAACTGGGCAACAGTATGACTTTGGCAGTGGGTATGGGGTGCAGTGCATTCCTGGGCACTTTCCTTCCATGGGTGTTACATTTAGGTTTATAACTACATGCTGCTTCATAATTTCTGAAACCCAGATCCTACAGTTAGGAACCTAACAGTTTCCTTTGTTCCTATGCTCTTTTAGAGGAGATCTCTACTTTTCCAAGGTCTACCTTCTAATTTGGTAGGTACAGTTTTCATGAGATGAGGCAAAGAAAATGAAATCCCAAGATAATGGTTGTGGACCTGTAAAAGGAGGAACCAAGCAACTCTCAGGTTGCTTTACTGCAGGATAATAGGGGGAAATCCATCTTTTTTAAACCTGTATTGTCTATAAACATTAAACTTATTCTCCATGGAGAAGAGACGCTAGAGAAGATAGGATATGATAGCGATAGCCAAATATCTTAATGGTGATTCCAACAATGGGAGGAAACTATTCAGTCTGAGGTCACTCTAGAAGACACATGACCACTTGAAGTTGGATGAGAGGTGGTTTAACTTTAAATGGTTTAGGGTTTTTTTTTCTGTTAGAGCAGTAAAGATGCGGAAACCCCTTCCACAATCGGTGGTTTCAGTAGGAAGTGTCCCTAATTCAAAACACTTTCAGATGGACATCTTATTGAGCACAATATGCAGGCATATGGGAAGTGATTGAGATGCACAAACGTTGAACTAGATCAGTGGTTCTCAACTCCAGTCCTCGGGACCCACCAACAGGCCACATTTTAAGTATTACCTTGGGGAGATGCAGACTAGGACACTGCAATCACTGAGCAGAAAATTATATCACCTGTGATGCATTTCAGTTATCCTGCAAACCTGGCCTGTTAGTGGGTCCCGAGGACCGGAGTTGAGAACCACTGAACTAGATGGACTGGAGTCTTTATTCAAACTTACCAACTATGAACCTATGAAAAATTCTGGAACCATATAAATCCTTCTTAATCTTGTGCATAGATTATGATGGGAATGTGGTGACAAGACATACTAATCATCTCAACCCTCTCACTATGGTCTAACTAAAGAATTCCATATGGGTTGGCTGACCTTATTAGACTTCCTTGTCTTTATTGAACAATAGTTTAAAGGACAATTCAGCCCACGACACTCCACCATTTGTTTTTTAGTGGCCAAATGTGGTTTGTATTCTCCGATGAATCATTATTTTCTGGAGAGGAAGCTGGCTTCTCAGCAGTGTGGGTTCTCATGTGCATATCATAGTTCCCTTTATCGGAGAAGCATTTCCCGCACTTCTCACAGGAAAAGCCCATGACGCTCCACCACATTTTATTTTTCAGTGGCCTCAGCTGGTTCATAATCTCTGGTGGATCGTTTTTCTCTGGTTGGGAAACACCAGAGTGAGTTCTCATGTGTCTATCACGGTTCCCTTTATCGGAGAAGTGCTTTCCACACTCAGAACAGCAAAAGGGCTTCTCGCCGGTGTGAATTCTCTGATGTCTTTTGAGGTTCGATTTCTCGGTGAAGGACCTTTCGCAGTCAGGACACGAGTAAGGCTTTTCCCCGGTGTGGGTTCTCTGGTGTTGAATGAAATGTGATTTCTTTGTGAAGCTCATTTCACATTCGGAACATGCAAACCGTTTTTCACTGGTGTCAACGCTTTGGGGTACAACCAGGAATGATTTTTCACACTCTTGAAAATCAATGGAAGAGGATTCCTCAGGAGTAAAAAGATCTGGTGATTTCTCTGCAATGTGAAAGCTTGGCTGGACATTTGGGAGAATAGTACATAATTTATTTGTGGACTCCTCAACATTAAACTGATCCGTTGATCTTACCATATGGGTAGGTTGATGATGTATATTTTGGGTAACAGTGCTTACTCCTGGGGAATGGTGTGCCATGCCATTGTCATCTTTGTTATAATGTTCAGATAAAATAAGACATCCCTCTGAGATATTCCAGCTAATGGGTCCACCTGTTGGAATGATATTTTTTTTTTATAAAAACATATTAATTTCATGTGACTTGCTCATGTTTTGCAGTTAGGAGTCATGTATGTTAGTTTAGTCTACTGTTGCCCAGATCTCAGAATTAGGTACAGCGATAACAACAATTCCAGTATAGAAGTCAGATAAGGTGGACAATACAACCAAAGCAAATCTAGCACACTGGATGAAGGTGTACATACGCTAATGACATTGATATGTTGATGGACAGAAATGGATATTCTCCTCCTCATTTAACAACATGACGTTATATTGAGGAATGGAGATGGACCTTTCAAATGGTGCACAGCATCTTCTCCTCATTTGTTGGGGACATGACGTTATATTGAGGAATGGAGATGGACCTTTCAAATGGTGTACAGTATCTCCTCCTCATTTGTTGGGAACATGACGTTATATTGAGGAATGGAGATGGACCTTTCATATGGTGTACAGTATCTCCTCCTCATTTGTAGGGAACATGACATTATATTGAGGAATGGAGATGGACCTTTCATATGGTGTACAGTATCTCCTCCTCATTTGTTGGGAACATGACGTAATATTGAGGAATGGAGATGGATCTTTCATATGGTGTACAGTATCTCCACCTCATTTGTTGGGAACATGACTTTATATTGAGGAATGGAGATGGACCTTTCATATGGTGTACAGTATCTCCTCCTCATTTGTTGTGGTGTACAGTATCTCCTCCTCATTTGTTGGGAACATGACGTTATATTGAGGAATGGAGATGGACCTTTCATATGGTGTACATTATCTCCTCCTCATTTGTTGGGAACATGGCGTTATATTGAGGAATGGAGATGGACCTTTCATATGGTGTACAGTATCTCCACCTCATTTGTTGGGAACATGACGTTATATTGGGGAATGGAGATGGACCTTTCATATGGTGTACATTATCTCCTCCTCATTTGTTGGGAACATGACATTATATTGAGGAATGGAGATGGACCTTTCATATGGTGTACAGTATCTCCTCCTCATTTGTTGGGAACATGACGTTATATTGAGGAATGGAGATGGAGCTTTCATATGGTGTACAGTATCTCCTCCTCATTTGTTGGGAACATGGTGTTATATTGAGGAATGGAAATGGACCTTTCATATGGTGTACAGTATCTCCTCCTTATTTGTTGTGAACATGACGTTATATTGAGGAATGGAGATGGAGCTTTCATATGGTGTACAGTATCTCCTCCTCATTTGTTGGGAACATGACATTATATTGAGGAATGGAAATGGACCTTTCATATGGTGTACAGTATCTCCTCCTTATTTGTTGTGAACATGACGTTATATTGAGGAATGGAGATGGGCCTTTCATATGGTGTACAGTATCTCCTCCTCATCTGTTGGGAACATGACGTTATATTGAGGAATGGAGATGGACCTTTCATATGGTGTACAGTATCTCCTCCTCATTTGTTGGGAACATGACATTATATTGAGGAATGGAAATGGACCTTTCATATGGTGTACAGTATCTCCTCCTTATTTGTTGTGAACATGACGTTATATTGAGGAATGGAGATGGGCCTTTCATATGGTGTACAGTATCTCCTCCTCATTTGTTGGGAACATGACATTATATTGAGGAATGGAGATGGACCTTTCACATGGTGTACAGTATCTTCTCCATAGGTGTGCTCAGCCTATTGCATTAGGTGTGCACCACAAGAGCGCAAACGTGTGTGTGTGTATATATAACAGAAAGGCAGAGATCGGTGTCAGTGGTTTATTTTTATTTTTATTATTTTTTTTACAATATTTTATTTTATTTTTTTATTTTTTTTTTAGGAGCCCTGCTGGGGGGCTTTAGTGAAATAACAGGGGTCTAAACAGACGCCTGATGTCTCACTTTTGAGACAGAGAAAGAGACTGAGGACAGAGATTCCACAGTCCCTTTCTCTATAGCCAGGCAGCAGGGGGAATCTGCACAGCACAGGGTGATTAGGGTGTGCCCAGGCACACCTGCCACCCTATGTGCGCACGCCTATGATCTCCTCATTTGTTGGGAACATGACATTATATTGAGAAATAGAGATGGACCTTTCATATGGTGTACAGTATCTCCTCCTCATTTGTTGGGAACATGACGTTATATTGAGGAATGGGGATGGACCTTTCATATGGTGTACAGTATCTCCTCTGAATGGGGTGTGATGTAGGCACACTTGATATTTTTCCATCACATCATAAAAAAACTATTTTATACTTTTAAAGGATAGAGTTCGCTGTCTAATAATGCGACACTGTTTGCTGATTTCTCATCATTTTTGTTCAATCTGCATACCTAAACTTGATGGAAATTGAAATGTCAAAAGATGAATGTAAAATAAAAGTGTAACATGCAGCAATTTTTGTATATAATACTTACCTGTGCTGACATCTGGAGAGGATTCCTCATTGGTAATTGTCAACATCATTTCAGCTTCCTTCATTGACAGCTGATTTCTCCTCACATACATCTCTTCTTCTTGTTTAACCTCAGTTTTGATACCAATTACTCCTACCCCCTAAAATCACAAAATGATGGTGAGCACTATTATCCTGAGACTGCATAGAAGACAATCATCTAATAAAGTTTTAGAGCCAAGTTTGAGTTCAACATCCTCAGTACCACCTACCTGATGATGGTGAGGGATGGTGTGATTTTCCTGTGTGGAATCCCGGGAATACAGAGGACGGGGACATCTCTCTGGTGGGTTTCCATTACTGGATCCATCTGTAGGAAACACACACACTGTCTGAATAAATTGTTTCTATGTGTTTATCAGATGATGGGGGATCTAGGTGGACCCTCAGTACTGCTCTCTCCTTTACAATAAAGTCTCCTCTTACCCGGTGATGTGAGGGGCGGCTGATTCTCCATCATGACGTCCTTGTGGATACCGTTGTGTCCTTCTAAACACTCCTGCTCTTTTATCACACCATCCTCCACCTCTCCTTCTTTTATCTCTTCTTTGATACTAACATTAATATTTCTGCAGTTTCCACTCTGATTATAAAAAAAAAACAAAGTAAAAAACTGAGTTAGTTACCTGGTAACTCAATTTCCAGGAATCTTCCAGGACACCATATAAGAGGATCCGCATACTTAAAACAGCAAAGACATCATCCACAACAAATAAAAAAAAAGTGTTAAGCAAAAAGAGAAGGCGACTAATGGAAAAACACAAGGACACAATACAACACAGAACATAGGGTGGGAACCCCTGCTGTCCTCCAAGATTGCTGGAAACAGAGCTACCAGGCAATTATATTTTCCCCCAATTACCTTCCAGTGCAGCACATGATAGGAAAAGCTAGAAATAACTTACCTTACCTCACTTGGGTGTTGCATATAGGCAACTTTATTTTTTCTATTGTTTGGATCTCTTATACAGTATATAATATGTATAAGATAGATATAATAGTATGGCCCTGTGTTATTCTAAGCCTGGAAAGGTTGCTTCCTATCCTTGAATGGGTTTGAAAATAGAGAAGGAATCACTAATTCTTAAGCCCCGTGAACTTAAGCTGAAATGTATTTAGATCCCCAGATGTACTAGAAGAACTATTGAGTCTGGGAAAAAGGCACACGAGAATTTTATGACAGCTAAACCCCGACTTCCACAGCAATTTCTGATGTGGCCAAATAGCTACTAGCAACATCTTGTCTTAAAAATATTGTCCATGTCCAACAGTGTAAAAAATGGTGAACTAATGAGCCCCATGATCACTATAAATCAATTATATCTCAGGAATTGCTGGATTGCCAATCAGTCACAAAGCTGTTGGTACTTCGGGTGTAGGATTGGACCCTGGTATTATAGATGACTAGGAGTATCCTATGAGGAGTTTTGTACATTCTGTGCAACACAGCAACACCAAGGAGCTCTTCGGCCATTAAATCTGGAAGGATATTCCTTGCTTTTTCACCATACGGACGCCTGGGTCAAAACCTACACCATATTAAAGGTCTAAGGATGGGAAATGTACCTAGGCTCAGGCCACCATTTTTTCCTCTGCTCTTCCCACTGACTCCAATGATGGGGCGTTATTCCTCCCACTGACTCCAATCAAGGGACACTATTCCTCCCACTGACTCCAATCAAGGGACACTATTCCTCCCACTGACTCCAATCAAGGGACACTATTCCTCCCACTGACTCCAATCAAGGGGCACTATTCCTTCCACTGGCTCCAATCAAGGGGCACCATTCCTTCCACTGACTCCAATCAATGGGCACCATTCCTTCCACTGACTCCAATTAAGGGCCACCATTCCTCCCACTGACTCCAATCAAGGGGCACCATTCCTCCCACTGACTCCAATCAAGGGGCACCATTCCTCCCACTGACTCCAATTAAGGGGCACTATTCCTCCCACTGAATCCAATCATGGGGCACCATTTCTCCCAATGACTCCAATCATGGGGCACTATTCCTTCCATTGACTTCAATCAAGGGGCACCATTCCTCCCACTGACTACAATCATGGGGCACTATTCCTCCCACTGATACCAATGATGGATTACTATTCCTCTCTGTAATAAGAATGATGGGGCGTTGTCTACTCCTACTAATGCCGGTACAGTTTTGGAAAATGTTGGAGACCCGTGCCTTATAGGAACCTGACACACACAATGATACAGCAACCATCCAGACACATCCCTTGTCTGTTATTGGATAATGTCCCAGAATTCCCAGCACCGCTCACCTCTCCTGTCAGCAGCTTAATGATCTTCTTAGTGACTTTGAGAATCTTCTGCTCATTGTTTCTTTCTGGAACCAGTAAGGAATGTAGAGGAACCATAATGGGGTCCTGTCCATCTCCCGATGTCTTTATCACAACTATGTTATTCTGTGGCGAGAGATAAGTATCACTATATACATTTTCCAACAAAAGAACATCTTACTGCTATTATAGTCCCTCCTTGCTAGGATCTGATCAGAGGTAATGATATTTCTTCTCATATTTGCAAATAAGCCTTTGAGGTTTTTTCCAGTCACACTGTATCAGATACTTTGCTTTGAAGTGCTGTGAGGTCAGACCTTTTTAGGTAGGGTATAGAAGAAGTCCTGATCGAAGACTAAGCACTGTGACCTCTCCATCAACAGTAGATCCCTCCCAGCAACATAAGACCCACCCACATCAGTTGCCCCACATTCCCACTTGAAAAAAAATCGCTGCCAGTGGTTATCAACTTATGAGCTAAAGGGGGTCTCAAATGTGGCCCCTGACATCACCCAAGGGCCTCACATAATGTTCAATATATGTAATGCTTGAGAGGACTGTCAGAAACTGCAGTCCTAATAGAGGAATTGAGGGTCGGAGAGTGTGGATAGGATACATTCTTGGTGGGATATGCTGCACAAGACAATACGAACCCAGGAATGTTAGACTAATAGAGATCAATACTATTACCCTAATCAATATTCCCACTACACACTGCTGAGGTCCAAGGGGACGCACATCATATACCAAAAGCCACACGCATCCCTCAGGGCGCAGGTTGAGCACCAGGGCATTAGACTAATGGTGGTCAACTTGAAATCTCTAGAGGGGTTCAAGAGCAGCACCTGACACTTCAAGAGGGCTACACAAAAGCAGCTGTGTTTTCCTGCTTTGAGGGCAACAATAATAACCCCCAGCACTGGTGTCAGTGGCTACAATAATAACCCCCAGCACTGGTGTCAGTGGCTACAATAATAACCCCCAGCACTGGTGTCAGTGGCTACAATAATAACCCCCAGCATTGGTATTTAAAGAGGAAGTGTTCCATCTGAAATGGGTCAGCTGTGCTTCCTTCCTCCCTTCCAAAGCCCAAAAAGGAAAACCAATGAGACCCGAATGGTCGTGGTTACAGTTGGCGTTCCACCAAATTCCACCTTGGGATGGACATAGCATGCTTTTTTGGTGCAACAAAGGTGGAAAAACACAAAATTAAAAGCACACAAAGCTTTAATTGCTGCTTGAGCATTTATGCCACGGTTCTTGTAAAAGAAAGTTGAAATTGAAGCACCATGCCACTGCTAAGAGGTCCAGATACAACTGGTACCCAACGCGTTTCAAGGGGGCCAAGAGCTACCCCCTTCCCCCTTCATCAGGGCTAGAAACAACAAAGGAACATCTCCATATCACATCCAATATCAATACAATATCCCCTCCTTAGGGTCATATTTTAACCACTGGGCAGCTCCAGACTAAGCGGCGTACTGGCACATGCCCCCTGGGGCGCGCAGCGGCACGATCCTGCGACCAGAGGATCATGTTGCTCTGTGCCCAGCCTTATTTTTTTATGAAGAAAGATTATTTGTTTGAATCATTTCATTTCTCTTCTTTCTTTCCTTAAAAAAAAATGTATTTAATTTTTTTTTTAATTTTTGGATAACTAAATGATATTTTGTGACCTAAGAGAGCTGTAACTTTATTACCGTGGAATTGCCAGTTAATAACTGGGGTGCCTCCAAAGATAAGGGCGAAAAAAAGAGACAGAGCCCGCGGGAGAGTGAAGGTTAAAGTAGCGCAGTGCTGAATAGAAAACAATGGCCTGGTCATGAAGAGGAGAAAACATTCCGGAGGACAAGCGGTTAAACCAAATAACCAATAGTACTGGAAGTATCAAAAATATGCAAAAACTTCAAGCAAATATGAGAAAACGAATGCTAAACCATACCATTTCAGTTCATCAATTGGGTAAAAAATAAATAAATACAAAAACAAAAAATTCAACAATAATAATAATAATAACAACATTATTATTATTATACATTCTGGTTAAAATGTGGACCCAATGAGAATAAATATATTTAAAAAAATAAGTAAAATATATTCCAAAGCTGATATGTGTATAAATTGAGCCATGCATTATAGGACCTGAGAAATGAAAATAAATATACATAAAAAATGGCTAAAATATATCCTAAAATGTATATGTGTATACTTTGAGCCATACAGTATACCGTCTGACTGTGCAATCGCTAAACATTAATAAAAAAAAAAAATACCAATAGTACTACTGATAATAATAATAATAATAATAACAACAATAGGAGTAAAAGAATACCTTTTGGTTAAAATGTGGATCTAATAAGAATAAATATATAAAAATTTGTGTAAAATATTAAATGTAAAGATGTAAACTGATATGTTTATAACTTGATCCAGGCAATATACAATCTTAGTGTACAATCGCTAAACAATAAAAAAAATCATAATAATTATTATTAAAATAATATATTCTGCTTAAATGTGGACCTAAAAGGAATATATATTTATTATCTATTTAAAAAGGAGTAGAATATGTCCAAAAACTGATATGAGCCATAGACTGTACAATCTGATTGTACAATGTGTTGAACAATAAAAAAATAATAATACTATTACTAGTGAAAATTATAATAATAATAATAATACATTCTGGTTAAAATGCGGACCTAATGAAAAAAAAATAAATAGGAAAATATATCCCAAAACTGATATGTTTATAACTTGGTCCATGCAATATACAATCTGATTGCACAATCACTAAACAATAAAAGGAAAAAAAAATCATAATAATTATTATGATTATTAAAATAATATATTCTGCTTATAATGTGGATCTAAAAAGAATATATATCCTCCTATTCCTTCTGTATTGAACTGTATTGTAATTGTACTGCGTCCCTTCTTTATTGTAAAGCACTGCGCAAACTGTTGGCGCTATATAATTCCTGTATTATAATAATATATATATATATTTTTTTTTTTTTATCTATTTAAAAATGAGTAAAATATATCCAAAAAACTGATATGAGCCATAGACTGTACAATCCAATTACTGAATAATTTAGAAAAAATACTACTAATGCTAGTAACTATAATAATAATATTACGATAATACATTCTGGTTAAAATGAGCAGGGGTAGGCAACCAGCGGCCCTCCAGCTGTTGCAGAACTACAAGTCCCATCATGCCTCAGGGAGTAATTGTAACTGCCAGAGCTTGCAATGCCTCGTGGGAAATGTAGTTCCACAACAGCTGGAGTGCCGTAGGTTGCCTACCCCTGCTAATGAGAATATATAAAAAATGAGTAAAATATATCCGAAAACTGATATGCATTTACATTTGATTGTACAATGCTGATTGCTAAACAATAATAATAAAAAAAAATAATCATAATAATTATTGTCATTATTAAAATGATTCATTCTGGTTAAAACGTGGACCTAATAAGAATATATAAAAATTAGTTAAATATATATTTAAAAAAACTGATATGAGGCATACACTGTGCAATCTCTTAACAATCCCCCAGCCTTACCAAACTTATGTGTTATGAGGACAAACAACCCAACCCATTAGTGGTGGATGCAAAGGAGACTACAGATTGTATTATAGGAAAGGAAAGGAAAGGTAAGGTAAGGTAAGGTAAGGAAACGAAAGGTAAGGTAAGGTAAGGTAAGGTAAAGTAAGGTAAGGTAAGGAAAGGAAAGGAAAGGAAAGGTAAGGTAAGGTAAGGTAAGGAAAGGAAAGGTAAGGTAAGGTAAGGTAAGGAAACGAAAGGTAAGGTAAGGTAAGGTAAGGAAAGGAAAGGAAAGGTAAGGTAAGGAAAGGTAAGGAAAGGAAAGGTAAGGTAAGGAAAGGTAAGGTAAGGCAAGGAAAGGTAAGGTAAGGAAAGGTAAGGTAAGGTAAGGTAAGGAAACGAAAGGTAAGGTAAGGTAAGGTAAGGAAAGGAAAGGAAAGGTAAGGTAAGGAAAGGTAAGGAAAGGAAAGGTAAGGTAAGGAAAGGTAAGGTAAGGCAAGGAAAGGTAAGGTAAGGAAAGGTAAGGTAAGGTAAGGAAAGGTAAGGTAAGGAAAGGTAAGGTAAGGAAAGGTAAGGTAAGGTAAGGAAAGGTAAGGTAAGGAAAGGAAAGGAAAGGAAAGG
>BLSH010237663.1:1772037-1785228 GCA_018402905.1 Glandirana rugosa
GTTGAGCGTGGATTTATGAGAAGATCCCAAGAAAGAAAATGTATGGCGTCCTCCTAAAATTCCGTACTAGACCCTTAATCCAAGTTTGCAGGCTGGTTGGTCAGGAAAAGGGTAGACAATCATGCTCCCCCACCTTAACCATATCAGGCCACATACCCTTAACATGGTGAGGGGGGGGGGGGGTGGCACAGCACCTTGACCTCATGTTGATAGTACAAGGGCCTCTTCCCCACAACCCTGGCCCAGAGGTTGTGAGGGTCTGCAGGCGTGAGAGCTTATCAGCTTATCAGAATATGGAAGCTCCTTCAGAAAGAAGAGTCCAGGTTAGTGATGCAGTACAGCAGCAGATTCCATCTTCGGTTCTTTCTGCATTAGAGCACACCTTAACAGATTTTATTCTCAGTTATTCTGTACACAGGCGTCTATGTTCTCCATTTCCATACCCATAAGGGGCATTCACCCCCTCTTGAATGTCAAAACTCTGAAAATACCCCAGGTCTGCCTTTGCAACTGGGGCTCTTTCTGGCTTACGTAGACATCAAGGATGCCTACCTTCAATGTTTCCTACATTTTGCTGTGGGGCCCCTATATTACCAAGTGTGGCCCTGCTCTTCAGCCTCTTGTCTGCAGTTTGAATGTTCTTTAAAGTGCTGGCCCCAATATCAGTCCTACTGCACTGGCGTGGCATCTGCACTGTGGGATACTTAGAGAACTTCCTGTTGAGATTGGGATGGGCTTTGTGTGACAATGTGGCTTTGACTGTACAGACAATACAGTGGTTCAGATGGATGTGTCCCTAATCACTGCCGTCCACTCACAGTGTCCCTAATCACCGCCAAACCTGTCAGTGTCCCTAATCACTGCCAAGCCAGTCACAGTGTCCCTGATCACTGCCACACCACTCTGTGTCCCTGATCACTGCCACACCACTCCCAGTGCCCTGATCACTGCCACTCCACTCTCAGTATCCCTGATTACTACCACACCACTTTCAGTGTCCTCGAACACTGCCACACTAGTCATATTGTCCCTAATCACTGCCATGCCAGTCTCAGTGTCCCTGATCACTGCCATGCCAGTCAGTGTCCCTGACCACTGCCACACCACTCTTAGTGTCCCTGATCATTGCCACGCCAGTCACAGTGTCCCTGATCACCATCACACCAGTTATAGTGTCACCATCTGTGTTCAGAATCATCGCTAGTACTGGCTTACCATTTGGAGTATCTGGGTAGAGTCCTGGACACAACTCAGACCAGAGCATTTATTTTACACAAGAGGCTTCAAACTCTCTGATCTCAATTTCCAGCTCTCCAGTCCAAGAGTCATCTGACTCTCCACTTTTTTGAGAGTCTTTCTAGAGGATCATTCAATCCAGATTCAGTCGGACAATGCCAGGGTGGTGGTGTACATTAACCATCAGGGAGTAACCAGAAGTGTCGCCAAGGCAGGACGGGTAGTTCAGATCTTGTCCTCGACACAATCAGAGACTACTGGCAGGTAGACCTCCTCTGCCAACAGTTCTCCACATTCGAGGCAGCAATCCCTATACCAGGAGGAGTTCCAAGACCTGCGTCCCAGATATGGAACACTAGATGTGAACCTCTTGGCATCCAGATTTAACAACAAACTGGGCCATTTTGTCTCCAGGTAAAATGATCTTCTAGCACAGTGGCCTTCAAACTGCCCAGGGGCCCTTTACTTGCCTTTGCCTGTCCCTTTGGGCACTATTCCACTCATTGACACCAAGAATGGGGCAATAATTTTTACACTGACTGCAACAATAGAGACTATTCCTCCCAATGACAGCAATGATGGGGCACTAAAAATTCCCCTAATACCAAAGATGGAACCTTGTTTACTTCCACTGATGCCAGGACATTTTCTACTTCCACTAGCTCCCATGAAGTCTAAAGCACAGTAAACTGCCCCTTTGTTTAGGATGTTTGGAGACCCCTGCTTTGGCAGAAGCAGTGGATGCTGTGGTGGCTCCATTACATCAGTACACTCTAATTTACACCTTTCCTTTCTTGAAACATTTTTCTCATCTGAATAGCAGAATCAAGATGGAAGTCATTTGGTAAACCTCATTGCTCCATAGTGGGCTAGACAGATGTGGTACCCCGACTTGGTTTGATGGATGCTCTGTGGGCTCTTCCATATTGTCAGAACCTTTTGGCTCAAGGACCAATTTATTATCCAGCTTCACGATTGCTGGCTTTTATGGCATGGCTGTTGAAGTGCAGGTTTTTAGGTCTAGGGCATGTCTGAATCGGTGGCTGCTACAATAGCAAAAGTTAGAAATGCTACTTCTCCTAAGGCTCATTATAAGACATGGAAGGCATACTTCCCCTGAAGTGAGTCTCACTGCTTCCCCCTTAGGAGTTTCTTCGTGGGATGATTCCTCTCCTTCTTACAGCTGGGTCCACACCAGTGTTTCTGACTCTTTGCCTTCTGTAGGATCGGAATCTGGTTCTACCTGTGCTTTTGACACTGCCATTTGAACCCATAAAATATATTGCTGTCTTCCCTCATTCCTATCTAGTCATTACCTCTACAAGGTTAGTGTCTTAACTAAAGGTCTTATCTTGCAAGGAACCCTTCTGGTTTTGTATAGGGACATGGTGGTGTTAAGGTCCAGCACTTCCTTCTTGTCTAAGGTAACCTATGCCTTTCACCTCAACTATCCCACTGTCCAGTTCAAGGTTCACCAAAAGAAAAATTCCCTCAATTGTCTGGATGTGAGAAATTATTCTCTGCCACTACTTCTTTAAAGAAGTCCGATTACCTTTTTGTTTTCCTGGACAGACCCTTTAAGCATGCGTCGGTTTCTCGTTCCATGTACTCTAGGTGGCTCAGGCAAACTATCATCTATATTTATGGCCTAAAGCAGGGGTCTCCAAACTTTTTAAAGGGCCAGCTTACTATCCTTCAGAATTCTGGGGTGCAAGACTGTGGACATTGGGAGTAGAAAAAGTCCCAACATCAGTGGGAAAAAATAATGCCCCATCTTTGGTCTAAGTGGGAGAAATTGTGCCCTATCATTGGTGTCATTGGACCCAAATGTTTGTGTCATTGGGAGGAAATGTGCCCCATCACTGGTGTCATTGGGCCCAATTGTTGGTGTCATTGGAATTGTGCCCCATCATTGGTGTCATTAGGAGGAATTTTACTGCTTCATTGAGGTCTGTGGGGGAGGGGGGATTGTGCCCCATTGTTGGTATCAGTGGATGAAATAGTGCCCCAAGGGCCAGATAAAAGCATGCAAAGGGCCACATTTTGGAGACCACTGTTCTAAAGGTTCTTTTTGGCATTAACAACATTTTCCAAAATTTGCAAGACTACAACCTGGTCTTCTCTGTTTTTTTTCCTAGGTCTGTCAGAGATTGCTTTGAAACGTCTCAAAAGTTAAAGATCCTTTGTGTCTCTTAATGGATGAAAATGAAAAGGAGACTAGGCTTTCATTGAAAAAAGAGGAGGGGTGGGGCCTATCAGCATGTCATCGGAGAGCTGCCGGCTAAACCTGAAATAGCTGACAGGGGGTGGGGGTCCTCTTTAAAATTTTGGGCCACATCATCACATTGCATGCTGTCATATTGGCCATCAGTCTAATATCTTCACATGGCAGTCTAGTAGTTGTCACCATGGTGGCACATCGTCATTGCTGTAACAACAGTTCAGAGCTGGAGGATGCTGCTGCATCAAAGTTTCACTGTGCAATATTATTTCTGGTTATGGCAATGGATTAGCTCAGTAGTGACACCACAATATAGCAAGTGTTTCACACCCATCTTCCCTCTGCGCAGACTGCAATATGAGTTTAATGCCCCAATGCCTGCCAAAACTTTTTGGAAAACTGAAAAAGGGCCAGGACCATTATGTGATTCTCTCTGTCATAGCTTCCCTACACCATCCATTGCCATTTCATCATGGAGAGTACCCATACCCTCAGACAAGCATAGGTTAACTTGGGATCTCATGTCTTTCTTTAGCTCTGCCAGAATGTTCAGTAGACAGTTCAGTAGATAATCTATTTACCGTCATTTCACTTAGAAAACACAAAACCTTCTACAAAGGCCAAGTTCCGTTAAGCCACCCTTTGCAGTGTTGCAGATGAAGAACAAGTGACTGTGATCAGTGGTAAAACAGAAACAAAACGAGAGTCCACACTATGGTTTACCAACGAGGACTTTATTTTATTGCGGTCACACAATGCATCTCTTTATGTAAGAAGGAAAGACAGCCAGAACTCCCACCATTGATCCCAGAGGACTTCTCTAAATAAAATGGAAGTCCAGTGGAAACATAAGGACAGCCTGAGATCCCACCACTGTTCCTAGAGAACTTCTCTAAATAAAATGGAAATCCAGTGGAAGAACGAAGGTCAGCCCGAGACTCCACCATTGTTCCCAAAGAACTTCTCTAAATAAAATGAAAGTCCAGTGCAAAAATGAAGGACAGCATAAGACCCCACCACTGTTCCTAGAGAATTTCTCTAAATATTATGGAAGTCCAGTGCAAGAACGAAGGACAGCCTGAGACCCCACCATTGTTCCTAGAAGATTTCTCTAAATTAAATGGAAGCCCAGAGGAAGAATGGAGGATAGCCCGAGACCCCGCCATTGTTCATAAAGAACTTCTCTAAATAAAATGGAAATCCAGAGGAAGAAAGAAGGACAGCCCGAGACCCCACCATTGTTCTTAGAGGACTTCTCTAAATAAAAATGGAAATCCAACCAACACTTTTATCTTTCATGACAGAATGGAGAATATGAGAGCCTCTGTCGGATTATTGTTATCTGTATCCATGTAGCAGAAATCTCCTTGACTTCTTGTCCCAGTGACAGCTATCACTGGGACAAACAGTCGATCCAGAGGGGACACATACACCTATAAAAGCAGATCCAACTCTTTCACACTCTACTAAATAATTAATGGTTTTCTTGATGCCTGTGTCCTTGCTGGAGACACAAAGGAAGAGGGGAAAATCCCCAAAATGGGGAAAGGAAAAGAGTTTGAGTTTTAAGCAAAACTGCAACATGAAAAAGCAAAAGAAATTATGAATTGAAAAATTTACTTTTTATACATAATGAAAATAAAAAAAGATCACACCACAACAATAGAACTAAAATATTCCACATGGGTTGACTGATCCTTTTGGACTGCCTTAGCGTTATCGTACAACTGTTTTATGAACATAACAATTCAGCCTATGAAACTCCATCATAAGTTTTTCATCGTCCTTCTGTGGTGTGTCATCTCTGGTGGATAATTAGTGTGAATTTTCATGTGCCTATCACAGTTCCCTTTATCGGAGAAGCTCCTTCCACACGCCGAACAGGAAAAGGGCTTCTCGCCAGTGTGCACTCTAATGTGTTTATTGAGTTTCGATTTCTCAGTGAAAGACTTCCCGCACTCAGAACACATGAAAGGCCTTTCCCCGGTGTGGATTCTCTGGTGTTGAATAAGTTTTGATTTGTTTATGAAGGACTTTTCACACTCAGAACAGGAATAGGGTTTCTCACTGGTGTGGGTTCTCTGGTGTTGAACAAAATGGGATTTCTTTGTGAAGGACTTCTCACATTCGGAACACGAAAAGGGTTTTTCAATTGTGCGGATGGTGTGGGGTACAACAAGGTAACGTTTTTTTGTGAATGATTTTTCACAGTCCTCAAAAGGATGCAAATAATTGGGAGAAGATTCCCTAGGATTAGAACTATCTGGTGATTTCTCTGCACTGTCAAAGCTTGGTTGAATATTTGGGTTAAAAGTATGTGATTTACGTTTGGAATTAAACCAATCTGTTGATTTTGACATATGATTAAGTTTGTGTTGTATATTTTGAGTAACAATGCTTACTTCTGGAGAATACTGTGACATGTCGTTATCATCTTTGTTATAATCTTCATATGAAATAGGACGTCCCTGTGAGGTATTCCATCCATTGTCTCTGCCTGTTGGATTTTTTTTTTTTATTAGAAAAAAATAATAATAGAATGTTTATTGTTCATGTTTTACAGTTTCGAGTTACATAAGTTGGTCTAATAATCAACTGTTCCTTAGATCTCTGGCATGGAATTAGGTACAGTGATAAAAAATAATACTAGGGTAGGAGTCAGATAAAATGTACAATGCAACAAAAGCCATTGACAATGATATGGTGAAGCATACAGATGTTAGATTGAGGAATGGAGATGAACCTTGTATATGGAGTAAAGTATCTCTTTCTCATTTGTTGGGAACATGACATTATATTGAGGAATGGAGATGGACCTTTCATATGGTGTACAGTATCTCCTCCTCATTTGTAGGGAACATGACATTATATTGAGGAATGGAGATGGACCTTTCATATGGTGTACAGTATCTCCTCCTCATTTGTAGGGAACATGATGTTATATTGAGGAATGGAGATGGACCTTTCATATGGTATACAGTATTTCCACCTCATTTGTTGGGAACATGACGTTATATTGATGAATGGAGATGGACCTTTAATATAGTATACAGCATCTCCTCCTCATTTGTTAGAAACCTTGACATTTTGAGGGATGGAGATGGACCTTTCATATGGTGTACAGTATCTCCTCCTCATTTGTAGGGAACATGACGTTATATTGAGGAATGGAGATGGACCTTTCATATGGTGTACAGTATTTCCTCCTCATTTGTTGGGAACATGACGTTATATTGAGGAATGGAGATGGACTTTTCATATGGTGTACAGTATCTCCTCCTCATTTGTTGGGAACATGACGTTATATTGAGGAATGGAGATGGATCTTTCATATGGTGTACAGTATCTCCTCCTCATTTGTTGGGAACATGACGTTATATTGAGGAATGGAGATGGACCTTTCATATGGTGTACAGTATCTCCACCTCATTTATTGGGAACATGACATTATATTGAGGAATGGAGATGGACCTTTCATATGGTGTACAGTATCTCCTCATTTGTTGGGAACATGACGTTATATTGAGGAATGGAGATGGACCTTTCATATGGTGTACAGTATCTCCTCCTCATTTGTTGGGAACATGACATTATATTGAGGAATGGAGATGGACCTTTCATATGATGTACAGTATCTCCTCCTCATTGGTTGGGAACATGACGTTATATTGAGGAATGGAGATGGACCTTTAATATGATGTACAGTATCTCCACCGCATAACATGCGGTATAAGTACACTGGATACTTTTCCATCATACCACTTTCAAAGGACATCCTGTCTAACAATTTGTTGGATGCTGATTTTTCATCATTTTTAGTCAATATGCATACTTAAACCTAATGGAAAAAAATGAAATGTGAAAGAATGAACGTAAATGTGAATTGCTGAATTTTTAAAAAATATATTATACTTACCTGTGTTGACATCTACAAAAGAATCATTTTCAATAACTGTCACCATCATTTCAGCTTCCTTTATAGACAGAGGATTCCCCCGCACATACGTCTCTTCTTCCTCTTTGAAATCAATTTTTATAGCCATCACTTCTTCCTAAAATCACAAAATGATTGTGAGTACCATTATCCTCAGACTACATACAGGTATATCATTAAATACAGTTTACAGAGAGGTTTGAGTTTGCCATTAGTTCCATTTACCTGATGATGGTGAGGGATGGTGGAATCCCGGGAATACAGAGGACGGGGACACCTCTCTGGAGGGTTCCCATTACTGGATCCATCTGTAGGAAACACACACACTGACTGAATACATTGTTTCTATGTGTTTATCAGATGATGGGGGATCTAGGTGGACCCTCTGTACTGCTCTCTCATTTACAATAAAGTCTCCTCTTACCCGGTGATGTGAGGGGCGGCTGATTCTCCATCATGACGTCCTTGTAGAGATCCTTGTGTCCTTCTAAATACTCCCACTCCTTTATCACAATATCCTCTTCTTCTGTTATCTCTTCTTTGATAATAACATTAAATTTGCTCCAGTTTTCACTCTGAATAGAAGTATAAAATAACATAGTAAAAATGCTTGAGAAGTTACAGATCCATGCTGGAGTAAGATTGAACTTCCTGAACCATTGGTAATCATTAGGCACATAGGGTGTGCACCCCCAAAGCTCAAACACACATGCCTTTCTCTGCAGCCTCAGCTGCACAGTACAGTGAATGAATGGGAAGTGCTCTGTGCTGAGTGGCTTCCTGTTCATTCACAATCGAAGCATAGTAAACAAATTTACTATGCTTCAGTTATGAATGAACACAGTGAGCAAGTGTGTTCATTTAGAAAAGAAAGGGGATGGTAAATTACATATTTAATAGCCCCTTCCCATCCTGAAACATACCCTGCCGCAGCCGGGGGGAGAGGAGGGAAGCCAGTAGCACCGTGAGTTGGGAGGGCCAACAAGGTGGGAAAGCCTGGGCAGTAGGGGAATCGGCACCACACATAGTGATTAGGGTGTGCCCAAGCACACCCCTTGTGCACGCCTATGATTAGACAATCAAACTACGCTTGGAATGCCATCTCTCCAACACACTTTTTTTTCCTAAGTATTAAACTCCTCCTTTGAGGATGAGTGAAGGGTGGCAAATTCTCTCATAATGTCCTTGTAGATATCCTTATGTCCTTCTAAATACTTCCACTCCTCCATGGAGAAATAGACAGTGACATCCTGACACCTTATAGGAACCTGACACACACAATGATACAGTCACCATCCAGACACATCCCTTGTCTGTTACTGGATAATGTCCCAGAATTCCCAGCACCACTCACCTCTTCCATCAGGAGGTCAAGGATCTTCTGGGTGACATGTAAAATTTTCTGCTCATTGTTTCTTTCTGGAACCAGTAAGGAATGTAGAGGAACCATAATGGAGTTCTGCCCATCTCCTGATGTTTTCTTTACAACTATGTTATCCTGTGGGGAGAGATTAGCAATCACTGTATACATTTCCCAACAAAAGAACTTACAACCTCCTGCCATTATCAGCCCTCTATTCTATGATCTGATCAATTGCATCTCTCATATTTGCATATAGGCTTTTGGGGTGATTCCAGTCATAATGTATCAGATTCTACCCTACTAAGACATTATCATTCACAGTGCAGGGCATCCAACTGCAATTTTATTGCTGCATTTATGGTCCCTCTTTGTATTGATGTTATAATGGTCCTAGTTAGGAGGTCCTCCTTAACATGTGGTGGTGTGAGATAATGAGAAAGGGACTTTTTAACATTAGAGAAGTCCTGACCTTAGTTTAAGCCAGCCTTTCTCAACCTTTTCAACACGGAGGAATCCTTGAAATAATTCTCCGGTCCCTGCTAAAAAATTAAAAATCTACAACTCATGGTACATTAGTGTGATGGTCAGTGGGAAGAATGCTCCTCACACTTGTGGTCATTGGGAAAAATTACCCCCTTACAGATAGCTAAAAAGATCAATGGCATCATCGGGAATTTATCTGAGAGGTAGAAATTGACCATTGCTCAAGGAACCTCTAGCAACCTCTGGAGGAACCCTAGGGTTCCACGGAACCCTGGTTGAGAAACCCTGGATTAAGCACTGTGCAATGATGGCTGGGGTATGAATGTTCTATGGATCAGCTTATTGATAGTGATCAGAAATGAATGAAAGCACAGGTTTTGTGCAAGGCTGGGCATAGAGGAACACTGTGCATTAAGAAGGAGAGGAGTCTGGTCAGTCTTATCGGGAAATCCCTTCAAGGCAAAGTAAGAGCAAAGCTGCAGTGTACAGTAATGTATAGTTGTGGTTTGGCAAGCTCTTAATTTTGCGATAGACCCCAAGCTATTAGAAAAGCAGAACTGAGATGTCATCTGTACCAAAAAGCCTACAGAGCAACTGTAAGACTGCCACCCTATCACTACTGTGAAGAGAAACATAAGTCTGTCACCCCTTAGAAGATGTGTATGGGAGGCTTTAGACTAGTGGTGGTCAACTTGAAAATTATAGAAGGACCCTGCTGCACCCTGCTGCGATCTAGTGTCCAACGGGTAGCGGACCCAACCCAGTCCATAGGGGACTTGCCATGTTTTGGTCACCATGGCTGTTTGAACACCTTGTACAGTCACTATTATTGTGACGTCAAGCTTACATCTGAACCATGTCAGCTTTGCTTCCTTCCTCCCATAGCCCAAACAGGAACACCAATGTGACATGAATGGTTCTGTTTATGGCTGGAGTTTGGCTAAAATCTCTATTGAGAAGGACAGATTGTGCGTATCAGATATTGCTCAATTATTTAGGGACAAAAGTCTCCAAAATTGACAGATTCAAAAATATCAGGCACCTCTGCCCTTTTCAACCTGAACTATGCAGTAGAAATCGAGATATGTCTGTGCTCAGGTCCTAATGAGATACTAAAGATGTGTAACCACATGTTAATCCTTACATATTCATAGCAAACCTTGCCTTAAAAAAGGAATTCTTAGTTCACATACATTGTAATGCATGTTCAAGCTGGTCAATTGTGTCAAGGTGATCCCTTTCTGGCCAACTGCATCAAAGTGAATCCTCTCTGGCCAACTGCCTCAAAGTGAATCCTCTCTGGCCAACTGCCTCAAAGTGATCCCTCTCTGGCCAACTGCCTCAAAATGATCCCTCTCTGGCCAACTGCATCAAAGTGATCCCTCTCTGGCCAACTGTATCAAAGGAATCCCTTTTGGGCCAACTACGCCAAATAGAAACCCTCTCTGGCCAACTGCATCAAAGGGATCCTTTTTGGACCAACTTCCTCAAAGGGATTCCTCTTCGGTCAACTGCATCAAAGCGATTCCCCCTTAGTCAACTTCGTCAAAGTGATCCCTCCCTGGCCAACTGCATCAACATGATTCCTCCCTAGCCAACTGCATCAAAGTGATCCCTCTCTGGCCAACTTACATCAACGTGATCCCTCTCTGGCCAACTGCATCAAAGCAACCCCTCTCTGGCCAACTGCATCAAAGTGATCGCTCTCTGTCCAACTGCATCAAAGTGATCCCTCAATGGCCAACTGCATCACAGTGATCCCTCTCTGGCCAACTGCATCAAAGTGATCCCTCAATGGCCAACTGCATCACAGTGATCCCTCTCTGGCCAACTGCATCAAAGTGAACCCTCTCTGGCCAACTGCATCACAGTGATCCCTCTCTGGCCAACTGCATCACAGTGATCCCTCTCTGGCCAACTGCATCAAAGTGACCCCTCTCTGGCCAACTGCGTCAAAGGGATCCCTGTTGGGCTAACTTTCTAAAAGGGATACCTCTCTGGCCAAGTGCATCAAAGTGATCCCTCTCTGACTAGTCTCTACTCTTCCTTGCAAATTGCCAAATTCCAACTTGCTAAATGGCATACTTTTAAGAGCATGGACATATAGTGCCAATATGGGACAAATGGACACAGCTGGAGGTGAGCTACAGACCCAAACCCAGCGATGCATGTCTACAATGGGAGAAAACACAACGTTTTAGAGGGTGGACATCACCGACAGGTAAAGATAGTGATCTATGCACGTAACCAAGCGGTTTCCCCTCCAAAACACCACAATAAATAAACAAAATACAAAGGGGTTACAGCACAGACAGCATAATACATTCTTTTTAGAAATATTTTCACCCATGATTCAGATATAGCCCACATCGTCCTCTCCGCTCCTCCCAGGACCTCCTGCTCTCTAGTTCTCTTGTTACCTCCTCCCATGCTCGCCTACAGGACTTCTCAAGAGCCTCTCCCATCCTCTGGAACTCCCTAACCCAGTATGTCCGGTCAGCTCCTACTCTGTCTGGCGATTCTTGAAAACCCACTTATTTAGGGGAGCCTACCCCACCTCCACCTAAGAACTGTACTTGAGTCCCTCTAACAGATCATCCCCTGCAGCCATTACCTTTTGTACAACCTCCCCCTCCCTTGTAAGCTCTATGAGCGGGGCCCTCCTATTCCATCTGTATTGACAAGTATTGTTATTGTACTGTCCCCCTTTACATTGTAAAGTACTGCGCAAACTGTTGGCGCTATATAAATCCTGTATTATAATAATAATAATAATGATTTACACATTTACTAATTTAATCTAATTGGAGTGATGTGTGAGTCTTGGTGAGCACTCTGAAATTTTTGGGTGAAAACATTTATAAATTGAATATATTGTTTTAAATTTGAATAGAAGGCTATATACAGAGATCTGCCTTTTGCCTCCATAGACCTCCTCCTACTATTGTGTGTATTTAAGTTGAAAAATTGAAACTTTATTCTTAAAAAAAATATATTCCTTAAAAAAAATAAAAAATGTAATAAATCAATAAATAATTAAATAAATAAATAAATATAATATCTAGGGGAGTGTTAGCATTTTCCAGTAAACAAAAAATGTAATTCTCCAGCTGTCAGGAACACACGTTCTGTAAAACTTTGTCTAATAATTTGTTGCCGGTTTACTAACAAAAAAAATAAATATATGGTTCATCCAGTTGTGAGTACAACCAAAATTCTTCAAAAAAGTGTCTGTCAAATGAAATTTTACAAAAAAAAAAACAAAAATGCATGAACAAAAAATGTTGTCCATTAGCCTCTTCCTGGAGATTTGTTGCTGGAATAAAACTGGAGGAAAGTTATTTTTTTTCGGTCAGCTATGAATCAATATAATTAACCAAACGTGTTGGCGGTGCTCCCAGAATCCTCCTCACCTCCCCGGTCAGCAGGTAGATGATCTCCAGGGTGAGCTGTAATATCCTCTCCGTCAGGTTGCTGCAGTTTGCCTCCATTGCTTGCACTCTGTGCCATTCACTTCCAGTAACAATAGTGCCCATCCCCCAATGCTCAGCATCATGGGTAAAAGGCAAGCTCTTCTGTGATTGGTTCTTCGGCCATTTTGTTGTAGACCAGAAGACCTGAATGCTCAACCTGAAGACATCTATTGATAGCCACCAAAAATGACCACCACCAGATGAATTTCTAGGCATGCAACATGTTCATTTAGTTGCATACCAACATATCTGTATATATATATATTTATATATATACAGTATCTCACAAAAGTGAGTACACCCCTCACATTTTTGTAAATATTTTATTATATCTTTTCATGTGACAACACTGAAGAAATGACACTGCTACAATGTAAAGTACAGGGTGGGCCATTTATATGGATAGACCTTAATAAAATGGGAATGGTTAGTGATATTAACTTCCTGTTTGTGGCACATTAGTATATGTGAGGGGGGAAAC
>BLSH010237663.1:1806436-1816703 GCA_018402905.1 Glandirana rugosa
CGACTTCCAAACATCCTAACGACCTCTATCTCTACTGGACGCCCCGTTATCTACGTCGGTCCTTCATCGTTAGGCCTTCCCGACTTCTCCTGAACGACTCGACCGCCAATGCCACCAGACCTACCGGTGTATGTGACCTCTTCTCAGCCCACGTCCGTCCAAGCCGTTGACCGACCACCACGTCATGTTCCCACGTCCGTTCTCTTACCAGTTCAGGTTCGTCCAAGCAATTGTCTGCCCACCATGTGACCTGTTTCCTGAGAGACCCGTAACCTGTTGTTTGTTCCTGTGACCCAGCCTGCCCTGACTCTGTCTGATCTCTGCTTGCACCGACCCCCGGCTTGCCTACGACCACCCGATTGCCTGATCCCTCTGTACTTTTACCACCCGTCTGTTAACGAACCTGCTTGGACTTGACCATTCTCTTGCCTGCACCCTTGTACTGCACCACCAGCCAGTTGCCGAACCTGCCTGCACCCGACTCTTCTCCAGTGTATGTGGCCATCCAGACCACCGTAACCGCCAGCTCAGCAAGTCCTCTTCAGCCCTTCCGGATTGCTACTTCCTGGCTGCATCTATTGCCCCGCAGGTCATCTCTATCTCCAGCAATCCTACAAACCTTCAGCTGGTGGACAGTACCAGAATACCACAGGCACTCTTACCTCCCCGTGCTCCTGTGGCCGCTGTCTCATCCCCAGCGGTCTCTTGAACCGGGGTCGTAGGGGAGGCCATCCCCTGCCGTCAGGCTCACTACCTGGTACGTAACAAACAGCTTGAAGGGGGGCTGCATCAAAATTCCCCTGTGCATCATTATGGGGGTTTCCCACTCATCTTTCCTCTGTGCAGACTGCAGTATGAGTGTGAAGCCCCAATACTGACTGGCCAACGCCTTCTCTTTAATTTTGGATAAGCTGAAAAAGAGTCAAGATCATAGTGCGATTCCCTCTCTCTGTTGAAGCCTCATTTTATCGTCCACTATTATTTCTCCGTGGTGAGTATCCATACCCTTTGACAACCACAGGCCAACAGACCAGATACTCAGGCTCCCATGTCCTTCTTCAGCTCTGCCAGCGTGTTCAGTAGATAATCGATTTACCATCTCTAAAACACATAACCTTCTCCAAAGGTCAAGTTCCAAATGTTACCCTCTTAGCATTTGCTGATGAAGAACGAGTAATTGTGATCAGTGGTAACACTACATCAAACAAAACAAGACTCCACACAATGGTTTACCAAGGAAAACTTTATTTTATTGCTGTCACCCAGTGAATATCTTTATGTAACGTAAGGCTGGGAGGACAGCCTGGGAACCCACCACCGTTCCCAAAGAACTTCAGTAATTTTAAGTGGAAATCCAACTAAATTTCTTTCCCTATTTTTGACAGCATGGAGAAGGTAAGAGCTTCTATCGGGTTATTGTTATATTTATCCCTGTTGAGGAAACATCCCTGACTTCTTGTCCCAGTGACAACTATCATTGGAACAGAAAGGAAGAATCCCTACAACAGACAAGGGCAAAAACTTTTATTTTTAAAAAGATGCACAATAAATTATACAGTTAAAATTAGCATAAAACTAAAATATTCCATAAGGGTTGGCTGATATTTTCAGACTGCCCCATCTTTATTGTACCATTGTTCTACGGACATAATGATTCAGCCTATGAAACACCATCATAAGTTTCTCGGTGGCCTCAGATGGTGTGTGTTCTCTGGTTGACAAACCGTGTGGTGTGTGTTTTCTGGTGGAGGATTAGTGTCACTTTCTCTTCAAAGGATTTTCCGCAATCTGAACAGGAAAATGGCTTCTCGACGGTTTGGTTTCCTATTGAAGCATTTGCCACACTTAGAATGGGAATAGGGCTTCTCGTTGGGGTGGTGTGTGTTCTCTGATGTATAATTAGAGTCACTTTCTGCGCAAAACATTTGCCGCAATCTGAACAGGAAAATGGCTTCTCGCCGGTGTGAATTCTCATATGTTTATCACGGTTTCCTTTACTGGGGAAGCATTTGCCGCACTCAGAACAGGAAAAGGGCTTTGCGCCGGTATGGACTATCTGGTGTGTATTGAGTTGTGATTTCTGGGCGAACGACTTTCCACACATGGAACATGAGAAGGGCTTTTCCCCAGTGTGGGTTCTCTGGTGTCGAACGAGTTCTCGTCTATTTTTAAAGGATTTTTTGCAATCAGAACATGAAAAAGGTGGCTCGCCAGTGTGACTTCTCTGGTGCACAAGAAGATCATATTTTCTTATGAATGATTTTTCACAGTTAGGGCAAGAGAAGATCTCCTTACCGGTGTGACCCCTCTGATGTATGTGGAGTTCAGATCTCTTTTCAAATGACTTGCCACACTCTGAACAGGATAAGGAAGCCTTATTTTCATGAAGTTCCGCATGTCGATCAAGACAAAATTTCACTTTGAAGCATTTGCCGCAATCCTGACAAGGAAATGGGCGCTCATCGGTATGAGTTCGTTTGTGCATAATGAGAGAGCGTTTCTGGGTAAAACTTTTTCCGCACTCCGTACACAAAAATGGACCCTTCCCTGTCTGCGTCCTTTTAGTAACAAGACTTGTTGTTGGAGAATATTGTGCATTACTGTTATCATCTTCATTAAAATCAGAAGATAAAACAAGTAGTTCTTCTGAGGTATTCCAGCCATCATGGCTCCCTGTTGGAAATAATGTTTTAAATAATGATTAAAAAATGCTCATTGTACATGTTTTGCAATCTGGAGTCAAATATGTTGGTCTAGTACTCAGCTATTTACCAGAACTAGAAAACATGAGCTCATTTGTTGGGAACATGACGTTATATTGAGGAATGGAGATGTACCCTTCATATGGTGTACAGTATCTCCTCCTCATTTGTTAGGAACATGACGTTATATTGAGGAATGGAGATGGACCTTTCATATGGTGTACAGTATCTCCTCCTCATTTGTTGGGAACATGACATTATATTGAGGAATGGAGATGGACCTTTCATATGGTGTACAGTATCTCCCCCTCATTTGTTGGGAACATGACGTTATATTGATGAACAGAGATGGACGTTTCATATGGTATACAGTATCTCCTCCTCAGTAGGATGAGATGGAGCTTTTATATGGTGTATTGCATCTCCACTGAATTTGATGGAAACATTAGGCAGTGTGGTAAATACAATGATTACATGTTCTTAGTGAGGCCTAGAGATTGGTGTACCATATGGAGTGGGACACCACCACACTATTTGTTACCATTCCTGATAATGTGGTGCAATGCATGCGCCGTAGAGTACTCCGCACCTCCTTGGGACAAGGTATATGTGATTGTTTCCCCGAGGCCTGAGAATCAGTTCTTTTTTGGAGGCTGCTATTACACTACCTGGGGCCACCAAAACAGGTACTTAAAAAATCCATTGTCACTGGTAGACTGAAGAATCTAAGACCACCATTTGCTCTACTCTAACCAGAGGTTCCCACTGAAACACACGCACTGACTTGGATATTACCTGGAGGCTGCTACTAGAGAAATGAGTCAATGCTGTCACTGACAGGAGAATGCCAGATGTGTCTTTGCCATTCCTAGGTATTGTGTATCCCTAACCCTCTCTTCTCCTCTACCCCTACGCATTGAGCTAATAGATTTTGCAAAAGATATGGAGGCCTTCAAGTGGTTCTGATGGTTGCTACTGGTGGATCAGTGAAGTGTTTTGATGCAGCTACCGGACTGGTCAACCAACAGCTCTTTCAGGGGTCATTGCTACATGTGAAGTGCTGGATTTTATATATGTAATACTTACCTGTGCTTATATCTAGAGAAGATTCCTCCTTTGAAATTGTCACCATCATTTCAGCTTCCTTCATTGATAGCTCGTCATCCATCACATACATTTCTTCTTCCTCTTTAACCTCTATTTTCACATCAATCACTTCTTCCCCCTAAAATCACAAAATTATTGTGAGCACTATTATCCAAAGACTATACAAAAGAGTATAATCTAATGCAGTTCAGAGACAAGTTTAAGTCTGAAATCCTCAGTCACACCTACCGAATCATGGAGAGGGATCTCCTGGTGTACCTGTGTGGAATCCCGGGAATACAGAGGATGGGGACATCTCTCTGGTGGGTTCCCATTACTGGATCCATCTGTAGGTAACACACACACTGACTGAATACATTGTTTCTATGTGTGGGTGATCTAGGTGGACTCTCCGTATTGGTCTTATAAAGTGTCCTCTTACCCGGTGATGTGAGGGGCGGCTGATTCTCCATCATGATGTCCTTGTAGAGATCCTTGTGTCCTTCTAAATACTCCCACTCCTCCATGGAGAAATAGACAGTGACATCCTGACACCTTATAGGAACCTGACACACACAATGATACAGTCACCATCCAGACACATCCCTTGTCTGTTGCTGGATAATGCCCCAGAATTCCCGGCACCGCTCACCTCTCCTGTCAGCAGATCAATGATCTTCTGGGTGACTTCTAGAATCTTCTCATCATTGCTTATCTCTGAAATCAGTAAGGAATATAGAGGGACCATAATGGAATCCTGTCCATCTCCTGGTGTCTTCTCCACAATTATGTTATCCTGTAGGAGCATAGTAATCATTATGTATTGTACATTTCCCAGCCATATGAGTCACCTACTGCATATTATACCTAGCGGAGCTTTGGGCCACAACATTTCTTCCTCATATTTGGATCTCAGCCTTTGAGTTGTTTTTTTTGTTACAATATATCATCTACTACTCTATTCCAATATTGGGTAAGGGGTGCAGGCACATAGGCAATGAAAGAATAGAGGGTGAAGGAGTGGTGGGTTTCAGAGAAGGGGGTGCAGCCATGGCGCATAGTGAGGGCAAGGGGAGCGGGCGCTGTGGGTGGTTGGCTGACATTGATCTCTGAGCCCTAACAGGTTGCAAAGTATAGTCAGTCAGAGAGCTATGAGGACTTAATCCCTCCACCACATGGAAGTCTGATATTTTTAATCATTTTATTAGGGATAAGATTGATGTCATGTGACCTCCCAGAATCCCCCTCACCTCTCCAGTCAACAGGTAGATGATCTCAAGGGTGAGCTGTAATATCCTCTCTGCTGTTTGACTCCGCTCTTTCTCCATTATCAGTCAAGTGATCTAAGTAGAGGTGGAAAAACATGGAATTAAAAGGAGATCAACTTCAGGTCAGCAGGTGGTCAACTGCAGCCCAAAAGTAGGTCAACTGCAGGTCAGAAGGTGGTTAGCCGCAGGCCAAGTGGTCATCTGCAGGCCAGAAGGAGGTCAATTACAGGTCAGAATACAGTCAACTGCAGCTCAGAAGGAGATCAGATGCAAGTCAGAAGGAGGTCAACTGTAGGTAAGAAGGCGGCCAAATGAAGGTCAGAAGGAAGTCAACTGCAGGTCAGAAGGTGGTCATCTACAGGGCAGAAGGAATTCAACTGCAGGCCAGAAGGTGGTCAACTGCAGGTCAGAAGATCAGCTGCAAGTCAAAAGGAGGTCAACTGTAGGTCAGAAGGAGGTCAACTGCAGGTCAGAAGGAGGTCAACTGCAGGTCAGAAGGTTGTCATCTACAGGCCAGAAGGTGGTCAAATGCATGTCAAATCTCAGAAGCATCTCGAACCAATGCCATCCACACAAGCCCTTAAGCAGACATCTCAAGTCTCTCGCATTTAGCTGAGGGCTCACGGACACCCGTGAGCATCGGGCGATCATCTCCTCCGCCTGTTACTCAGCCTCAGACAGAAGACAGAGCAGCGCTAGCGACTGAATGGAGTACGGCAGCTCGGGCTGCTCTGTCTTCTGTCAGTGGCTGAGTGACAGGTGGTGATGACGTCCCCATCTGTGTGAGGTGTAGGACTGTAACAAAGTTCCGCCTCGTAGATAGATGGAACACCGATTCAATGATACGTTGAATGAGAGTGACGTGTATCATAGGACTCGGGACTGTGTTACAGTTGCAGCAGAGCTCTGGGATTAGGCTGCATTTCATGGGCACAGGTAAGGCTGCACTTCATGGGCATTGATATAGATGCACTTCATAGGCACTGGTATACAGTAGCTGCATTTCATGGGCACTGGTACAGCTGCACTTCATGGGCACCGGTACAGCTGCACTTCATGGGCGCCGGTACAGCTGCACTTCATGGGCGCCGGTACAGCTGCACTTCATGGGCGCCGGTACAGCTGCACTTCATGGGCGCCGGTACAGCTGCACTTCATGGGCGCTGGTACAGCTGCACTTCATGGGCGCTGGTATATCTGCATTTCATTGGCGCTGGCATACAGTAGCTGCATTTCATAGGCGCTGGTACAGCTGCACTTCACGGGCGCTGGTACAGCTGCACTTCACGGGCGCTGGTACAGCTGCATTTCAGTAGCACTGGTATAGCTGCATTTCAGTAGCACTGGCTGCATTTAATTGGGGGGGTTGGCGCCGGCTCGAACCGTCACTTCCCTGAAATTAGTTTTTACAGGTTGAGATGTCTGTTTAAGAAACCATTGGGAAAGAATCCCTCCATCTAGTAGTAAGTGATGTCACTTCCTCTCTGTGACATCATCCTCCACACCCCCTTCTCTTCTGTTAGAGGCACCCAACATCGAAAAGTCTGAGGCACCATTTACGGGTTTTGCAGTGTTTTATGTCATTGGTTAACAGGCATTTACTCACACAAAACAACTATCTGGTGGGAGTCCTGCTGATACCAATATAATGCAGGGCTTACCCTGAAATCGGGGGGGGGGGGGTACTAGCAAAATTCCAATGCACAAACGACAAAACACAACAAACACAAAGCTGTGCCATCCATAAAGTCACCTACTTTATTTAAATATACAAATAGCATGGTAAAAGAGTGAAAACAATCAATTAGCGTCCCTCCACTCCCCTATTCTCCCCAGTGGGACTACCTCAAGGGCCCCTATACCCTTACTACCCTCTATGGCAGCCTTTCTCAACTTCTTCAACACGAAGGAACCCTTGAAATAATTCTCCGGTCTCAGGGAACGCTAAAAATCTACAACTCATGATGCATTAGTGTGATGGTCAATGGGAAGAATGCTCCTTACACTTGTGGTCATTGGGAAAATTACCCCCCTTATAGATACCTAAAAAGATCAATGATGTCATTGGGAATTTATCTGAGAGGTAAAAATTTCTCATTGGTCAAGGAACCCCTAGCAACCTCTGGAGGAACCCTGGTTGAGAAACCCTGCTCTATGCCAACTCCCCTCGGGGGGGGGGGGGGTAGAGGAAATATCCCAGGGAGCTGAGAACTACCCTCATTGCTCCCCCAACCACCTAACCCAAAACTGACTACAATGACATATGTGCATATCTCAATGGCTCCCAGTCCTCACCGTAAAAACCGCAGTGGGCGTATGAGGACTTAGGGACCCAAAAACCACCCACGTGTATAGGACCTTGCACTGGCACCTGATCCGAGAACACCACAAGTCCTTCCACCAATCCCCCTACCCTGGACCCTACTGGGGTCCAACACTCACCCCCAGCTCCCTGTGCACATGGATTTAGGGGTGGGGAGGATAATCCAATGTCCCTGCCGCACCAGCCTGGGAATGTATATGGATATCAAACGTAGAAAAGGAATGGATAAGGCAGTCTCATATAGTCAATGTTCTCAATGATGGTTGTGGACGATAGATAACATGGAGTTAGGGTTGCCACATCATCCCTTTAATCCAGGACACATTGGAATTACAGAGGTTCTGAGGCCAATTTAATGCAGATGAGGCACCAAGTGAGTTTAATTACCACTTTAATTAGCCACAGAGCCTGTGTAATTCATATGTGTCCTGGATTAAAGGGATGATTTGGCAACCCTACATGGAGTGCAGGTAAGCAGAGCCAGCTGGATAATTGTGGTAAATCAGGATAAGTGTGCTAAAGTCTCCGAAAATTTGAGTTTTTTTAATTCTGTACTGACTGTCTTTGAATTTGCTCGGGCCCCTGTTCATATCCAATCCGGGGACAGACTTGGTCCTGGGACAGTGTCATCAGTCCGGGGACTGTCCCCAGAAACCGGGGACGTCTGGTCACCGTACCTTAAGATTAGGGTTGCCACCTGTCCAGGATTCACCCGGACAGTTCGGGTTTGGAATCATGCGTCCAGGTTTCAGACTGCCTGAAGCCCGGACACATTATTCAAACTGGACTATGGCTTCTCAGCAGGGTTGCTGGCTGCAGTTGTCTAAGCTGAGAGTGTCTCTTTCACACTGCCCAAAGCCAGCACTAACAATCCCCCCCCAAACACACACACAGACGGGAGAGGAGAGAGAGCTCAATCTGCACCTCTTATTTCCGTCGCTACCCTTCTATGTTTGCCCACACACCAATGCCCAGCATTGTGCCTCACAAAAGAAAAGTGGGGGCCAAAAATTTGAAGCCCAGCAGCCTCAGATACATCTGGATGAGAGGTGGTGAGTGAGCTCACCATCCATCCCTGTCTGTGACTGAAGTCTCCTCTCCCCCCTCCTCTCTCCTGCCTTTGAGTGAGTACACTAAGGTAAATCGGGGATTCTCAGAGCACCCCTTACATCAGAGTCCTCTAGGTACAAAGTTCTCAATGTTCCCCCTTAAACTAGGGTTCCCAGAGCATCCCTTATGTTAGAGTCCCCAGAGTTCTCCTTTACATCAGAGTCTGCAGAGTCTCCCTTACAGTGAAAGGGAACTCTGCGAGTTCAGATGTAAAAGGGGAACTCTGTGGATTCAGATGTAAAGGGGGACGCTTGTTATTAACTTCATATGATTAGAAATGTTATTTCGCAAGATATATGTATAGTTTATACTATAAAAAGAAATTGCTGTTTGCCGCTAAAGTGTTCGGGTTTGACTTGAAGAAAAGGTGGCAACCCTACTTAAGATACCGTTGAGAATGAATGTAACGCATGTGAATGGGCCCCTAATGTAAGACACATGAAAGCACCAATGATTTGCACATTGACATAAGCGGCCATACATCTGGCGTCTGCACCCCTTTACCACGTTTCCTCAGGCATGGGGGGCAAAATTCAAGGGGCTCGTAGAACGCAGGACACTTGTCAGGTATACGTAAACATGAATAGAGGAAGTAGGTTTAGAACCAAGCATGGGGGGACAGAAGGTAATGCACATAGAGGGACCCCACTCACATGACCCCTCCCCCCCACCACCATTGCCAACAACACACAGAGCTAGGACCCCGTTCTCTCATAATAAGAAGACAATTACCTCCTCCTCACTGGGCACTCTCCAGCCAAATAACCCCTCCAGGAGGTTTCCCGAGCTAAAATCCCCCCTCCTTTCTACTCTTCTGGTCTACAACAAAATGGACACTTCCTCCTCTTATACGGTAGGCTGTCTCCCTCTAGTGGTGGACTCCCCATGTCACTGTAGGTACCGGTGGCTATGGCAACCAGTAATCAGCTGAGAGGCCGTGGAGCGCACAGGGCGGAAGTGAAGGAACCACAGGGCGGAAGTGGGTGGAGTAGTTCAGTGACGAGATTGGCGGGGATGTGAGTAGGCGGGGGTCTTAACAGATGTGAAAGGAGGGGTGTGGTATGGTGGCAAGTAGGGCGGAGCATGTAGCGGGTAGGCGGGCTTAGTGTGCGCTGTGCTGTCTCCCCTCGAGGGGGAACTAAGACGCAGGGTTACATGTGCGCTCTTTTTTTTGTTCCCCCATTGCTAAACCGGAAGTTGGACTTTTTAAAGTATATATATATATATATATGTATTCTTTTTTCTGTATTAAAAATATAGAAACACAACAATTTGCAAAATAACATGGAGGATTTCCTTAAAGCAGAGCTCCATCCAAAGGGGGAAGCTGCACTTGGCTTGCTTCCTCCCCTCCCCGCTGGCAACTTTTGGGGTGGGGCTGATACTTAACCACTTCAGCCCCGGAAGGTTTTGCAGCTTTAGGACCAGAGCACTTTTTGCGATTCGGCACTGCGTCGCTTTAACGGACAATTGCGCGGTCGTGCGACGTTGTACCCAAACGAAATTTGCGTCCTTTTTTTCCCACAAATAGAGCTTTCTTTTGGTGGTATTTGATCGCCTCTGCGTCATTTCTTATCGCCGCTATAAACAAAAGAAGAGCGACCATTTTGCAAAAAAAAACCAAATTTCTTACTTTTTGCTAAAATTCAAATCCAAAAAAAAATATAAAAAAAAATTTTTTTTCACTGTTTTTGGCCGATTTATATAATTCCTCATATTTGCGATAAAAAAAATCGCAATCGGCGTTTATTGATTGGTTTGCGCAAAAGTGGCCGCGT
>BLSH010237663.1:1850653-1866435 GCA_018402905.1 Glandirana rugosa
CCCCTTGACTCTACTATCTCCCCTTGACTCTACTATCTCCCCTTGACTTCACTATCTCCTCTCGACTCCACTCTCTCCCCTTGACTCTACTATCTCCCCTTGACTCTACTATCTCCCCTTGACTCCACTATCTCCTCCCGACTCCACTATCTCCTCCCGACTCCACTCTCTCCCCTTGACTCTACTATCTCCCCCTGACTCTACTATCTCCCCTTGACTCCACTATCGCCTCCCGACTCCACTCTCTCCCCTTGACTCTACTATCTCCCCTTGACTCTACTATCTCCCAGTTCCCCTCTATCATCTCAGTTCCCCTCTATCATCTCAGTTCCCCTCTCTCACCTCAGCCCTCCGCTATCACCTCAGTTCCCCTCTATCATCTCAGTCCCCCTCTATCATCTCAGTTCCCCTCTCTCACCTCAGCCCTCCTCTATCACCTCAGCCCTCCTCTATCACCTCAGTTCCCCTCTATCATCTCAGTTCCCCTCTATCATCTCAGTTCCCCTCTCTCACCTCAGCTCTCCTCTATCACTTCAGTTCCCCTCTATCATCTCAGTTCCCCTCTATCATCTCAGTTCCCCTCTCTCACCTCAGCTCTCCTCTATCACTTCAGTTCCCCTCTATCACCTCAGTTTGGGGGGACGTGGCCTAGCGCATGGCGCGATAAGACGTACTTTGCCTCGGCTCCCGCTGACACCAGGCCGCAATCATCCTACAGACCAGCTCCAGCTGTTTGATCGCCCTGAGATGGGAAGGAAGGGCAGCGGGGACGGCCAGAGAAGCACCGGTCCCCCAAAGGACGGTGAGATCGGGCATTTTTTTACCCGCTCTGAGGCCTCTGGGAGCGGCACCCCAGCTTCCAAGATGGCGCCATGCAAACAAGTATATGGCGCAACACCCTGAAAAAAACATATAAATCCCATCAAGTCCTTTAAAATAGTCCATATGTGGCTGGTATAAGAACCAGCATTAGTAAAAAGTCCCAGCACAAAGGTCAGCCTTCTTAGGACCAGAAGCAAAGTCCTTGTAACACTGGCAAAAAAAGAGAAGAAAAGAGGCGCCTCTAAGTGCAGACTTTAAAAACAGTTTATTAAAACCAACAATTGGCAACTCACATGAAACAGAAGTTAAAAGGCACATAAGCAGGTCCTCAAAGGGGTAACATCAGTGAGACGTCCATAGGCCAGGATTCATAGCACCATCATGAACTGTAGCAAGCGTCCCTGTGAGTTGGTAACCGGCCGGAGACAGGGAAATCTTGAAATGAGGCTTGGTTCCGTGGCAGCTAGAGTCCCAGGATGATGACGTCACTGGACAGCGACGCGTTATCCGAGCCGGCGTGCTGCGATTGGTGTGGCAGCCGCGCTCCTTTATCAAGCTTTATCAAGCCTGTCTCCGGCCGGTTACCAACTCACAGGGACGCTTGCTACAGTTCATGATGGTGCTATGAATCCTGGCCTATGGACGTCTCACTGATGTTACCCCTTTGAGGACCTGCTTATGTGCCTTTTAACTTCTGTTTCATGTGAGTTGCCAATTGTTGGTTTTAATAAACTGTTTTTAAAGTCTGCACTTAGAGGCGCCTCTTTTCTTCTCTTTTTTTCCAAGATGGCGCCAGCCCGCTCTTCCTCACAGCACCAGGCCTCACAGGTGAGAACGCGCCACCGTACACACTCCCCACAGGAGTCGGACCATGGCTCAGTTCGTTCTGGTTGTCACTCTCCAGACTCACAGCGCTACAGTGTAGGCTGGGACATGGAAGCTTATATTAAGGCCCTTCCGACACGCCATGATTTTGAGACTTATGTTAAAAGGCTGGAACATTCTTATAAGCAGGAGATAGCAGATCTCCGCAGGGATGTGGCAGGGAGGATGGAGGACATTGAGCACACAGTTGAGGACACTGTCACTGTTAACTCCCACGCAGCCATCCTGCAGGAGCATACTATACAAATTCAACAACTATATTATCGCCAAGACGATCAAGAAAATCGCAGCAGGCGTAATAATATTCGCATCAGAGGCCTCCCTGAAACAGTGGAGACCAAAGACTTATCCCCTGTGGCCTTACGAATATTCAATCAGCTTTTACAGAAACCAGAGGACAATCCGATCAAACTCGATCGTATACATAGAGCCTTGGGTCCTAAAAATCCTAACCCTGCGTTTCCTAGAGATGTGATTTGCCGTATCCATCCCTATACTACGAAGGCTGCCATTATGCAAGCATCACGTGATCAAGACACCATCATGTTTAATGACTCACAGGTCAGGCTCCTGCCTGACATCTCCAAACTAACCCTTGATATGAGGGGTGCTTTAAAGCCAGTTACAGGTGCCCTGCAGGAGAGGCACATTAAGTACCCCTGGGGGTTTCCCTTCCAACTCTCGGCTTCCCATGAGGGTAAATCAGCAACTTTCCGTACCCTTGAAGATCTCCCTAATTTTCTTGGTACATTTGAGTTGCCCCAGATCTCTGTTCCAGACTGGCCCCTAAGAGCCGCGACTCCAGGCCTGCCCTTGACTTCCGGTTGGCAGGGTAGTTCCAAGAAGAAGAAACGTCCAAGACCGGCTGGTTCTAAGTCCCCCCCTGGATGACTCCGGAACTGGGGCTCCTGGCTCTCATTATCACTTCTGGGTTTTTTACACCCGGACATGATGGTGGCAATTGGTGCTACCTGTCTTTAAACTTTGTTTCCTTCCCAACTCTGTACCCACAATGTTTTTTATTATGTTGCAGTTTTATTAATTATGTGACTAAGTGGGTGACACCGTCCCTCGTGTATTGACGCAGGGGACCCTTACCTGCTTGGTCACATTAAATTTGCATCACCCACCCGGATGGGGGGTGCATAAGCAATTCTCCTTCATCCCTACTGTAGGATGTAAATTTGTTGGTTTATATAGTTACGTATCCTGGTTCAGGGGGGCCCACCCTGTGCGCTGATCACGGCTCCCACCTTAGGGTTTTCAACGCCCAGGCTTGCCCCGTACAAACGGTTTTGTTTTGCACTTAGAGTTTGGCCTTATTGGCCAGAGATTATAGCTATTTCTTGTATTCAATGTTCTACCATTACCACTCTTTCTATTTTCTCTTCTCTTTTACTGCAGGTCAGCAGCTGCAGCTTCTCTTCTTTCCTCCTCTCCCTCCTCCCCTCCCTTCCTCCTTTCCTTGGGTCTTCTTATATCTGATTAGTTCCAAAACTTTTTACCCCTAACATGGCTCCAATTCCCCATCTTAAGGTATCCTCTCTGAATTGCAGAGGTTTTAATACCCCTGAAAAACGTCATCAGATCCTTCATCATTTTCACAAACTACGCTCTCAAATTCTTATGCTACAAGAAACGCACTTTCGAGCGGATGCCCTCCCTCGATTCGTTTCCAAAAAATACTCTTCTTGGTTCCATAGCACTAATCCCTCATCTAGATCGAAGGGGGTCTCCATTGCATTTCACCAATCTTTCAGTCCAGACGTTCTGGATCAGAAGATTGACCCTTTTGGTAGATATATATTCATCTTCACCATTGTTAACGTTTATTCTCCTAACCAGGACCAGCTTCGCTTCCTCTCCTCCGTGATATCCCAGCTCGAGTCTTTCAGTACCACTAACGTGATCCTGGGTGGAGACCTCAACATTCCCCTGATTCCTCGTCTTGACACCTCCTCAGGTAAGTCCTCCATTTCCCCTACTTCCCTGTCCAAAATACGGGTACTATTCACCAAGCTATCACTGACAGATGTGTGGCGGATGCTGAATCCCTCGAGCAGGGACTATACTTACTACTCACCAGCCCATTCCACGTACAGTCGTATAGACTACTTCATGATCTCCCAATCCCTCCTAGACCTCCAACCGGCCGCCTCGATAGAACAACGGATATGGTCTGATCATGCCCCGATTCACTTTACCCTCAGACGTGCTCCTCCGGTTAAAAGGGGGTTCACCTGGAGACTAAACGATAATTTACTAGCAGACGCTGTCTGTCAGCAAGCAATAACACAGACGATTGTCGATTTTATTAATGATCACCATTCGGATCAGACTAACCCCCTCACAAAGTGGGAGGCATTGAAATGCGTCCTCCGGGGAGTCCTCATTCAGCACGGAGCCCGGCTCAACGTTCTGCAGAGATCTCCAAGCTCTTTGCTAAAATAACCGCCCTCGAAGATTCCCATAAGCGCTCCCTTGTCCCTCTTACTTTGCTAGACATATCCAATACGCGCCGGGATCTCTTGCGTCTCCTTTCTGAAAGGTCGCTGGTGGCCCGAGACAAAGGACGATACGTCCATTACTCTCAAGCCAACCAGTGTGGTAGGCATTTAGCACGGGTTCTCCACCCCAGACAACATCGCAATCGGATCCCATTCATCCTTTCCTCAGACAATGTGAAAAAACACGCTACAATGGATATCGCAGAGGAATTCCGTTCTTACTATTCCTCTCTCTACAATCTTCCCCCCGCCTCCCAACATATTAATTCCTCAGAGGGCCCTATTAGCCTGGAAACTTATATTTCTGAAACGGCGTTGCCCACCATATCCTCAGAGGAAGCCAGTGATCTAGACTCCTCGATTTCGGTCTCTGAAAACCTTCAGGCTATTAAGGGCTTGAAAAATGGGAAGAGCCCAGGCCCAGACGGATACACACCTAGATTCTACAAGACCTTTGCACCTCAATTAGCCCCCCTTCTGACCTCAGCATTTAACGCAATCGATGACTCGCCCTCCCTCTCCCCACCTTTTTTGCAGGCCCAAATAGCGGTCATACCAAAACCAAATAAAGACCCCGCAATATGTAGCAATTATAGACCCATCTATTGAACATAGATCTAAAGCTTCTAGCTAAATTACTGGCGAACCGACTTTCCCCCCTTCTCCCTAACATCATTCATGGAGACCAAGTAGGGTTTGTCCCTGGACGTGAAGCCAGGGACAACACCACAAAAACCTTACACCTTATCTCCTTCGCGCTAAAACATCACATTCCAACTTGTCTCCTATCATGCGATGCTGAGAAGGCTTTTGATAGGGTTAGCTGGCCTTTCCTGAGCAGCTCTCTTTCTCAAATAGGGGTTGGTCCAAAGATGCTTGCCCGCATTATGTCTCTTTACTCCTCACCATCGGCCACTGTCCTAGTCAACGGAGTCCACTCCAACCGCTTTGTGATTTCTAACGGCACGAGGCAAGGTTGCCCTCTTTCGCCTCTTTTATTTGCCATAGTGATTGAGCATTTAGCACAAGCCATAAGGTCCAACCCCTCTATCAATGGCCTAAAGACTCCCTCGGCACACTGTAAACTTTCACTTTACGCTGATGACCTTTTATTATATGTCACCCAACATCATATTAGTATCCCTTCTATTTTGACTGAAATCAACAGATTTGGTGCGCTGAGTAATTTTAAACTGAACTTAGGCAAAACTGAGGCGCTGAATGTCTTTCTACCCCCTCAGACTCAGGCATCCCTTCAGGCCTGAGTCTGAGGGGGTGGCAATCTAAAGCTATCACGTACCTAGGGAACAATATCCCAACACATTTCCATGATCTCTATGAACTAAACTACAGTCCCCTACTAAAATTAGAAAACTGACAGAAGCATGGCGGGACACCTTGGTTCGGACGTATTCACACATTAAAAATGGACATCCTCCCCAAGTTGCTGTATCTCTCCCAGACCTTACCTATTTCATTACCTTCTGCTTTCTTTCGTTCCTTGAGGTCCCTGATAATTAGATTTGTTTGGCGTGGGGGTAACCCCAGAATCAAACATAAATTACTTTGCTATCCCAAGGCTGAAGGGGGCGAGGGTCTCCCAGATTTCGAAATATATCACTCAGCGATGATCTTCGCTTGTCTCCTGGAGTGGTTCCCTTGCCCGTTGATTAAAATGAGCAATGTAGTCCCACTAGACCTAAGGGCGTTACTCTGGGGACGGGGGGGGGGGTTCGTTCACTGCCTTGCCCAGGCTCTCCCCTCTTACGGTTGAGGCCCTTCGGGTCTGGTACCGTAAGCGGGACAGCTATCGATTGTCCACCGATCCTAGCCCTCTTACCCCGCTATTTGATAATGCGAATCTCCCAGAAGGCGAAGGGGCTCATACCTTCAGGTCATACTTCAGATCATCCTGGCCGATGGCTCGCTCATTTGTACAAGCCTCCAGTGGTTCCTTCGTAGACCGCATTCGCGATCCCAGTACCAGCCTTAACTGGCTGAAGGCTGCACATGTCTCTTCCTACTGTAGGGCACTTTCGACCTCACACCAGATACATAGACACCACACTAACTTTGAACAGTTCTGTCTTTTGACCGAAACACCCTGCCACACATTGTCAGCGATGTATAAATCTATTTTGTCAGCCACTCACTCTACTTGCCCGACCTATAGGAACGCCTGGTCCAGGGAACTAGGTATGGAGTTGACTGACAAGCAATGGCAGAAAGCATTTCTTTTCACGCACAAATCGAGTATCTCCGGCTACTCCCAGGAGAAATACTTTAAATTGATCTTGAGGTGGTATAGAGACCCAGTCTCCCTGAACCGTATATTTCCCTCTGTGTCAGATGCTTGCTGGAGATGCCACGGAGCGAGAGGAACATATCTTCACATATGGTGGGATTGTGCAATGATTCAACCATTTTGGAAACAGATTTTTCAAATTTATTCAGAACTATACGATAAGTCCCTTTCTCCAGACCCTACTATTGCATTACTCTCTGTCCTTCCTGGGTCTGTGAAAAATCAAAAGAATTCTCTACTCCGCTACTTCCTGGCCTCGGCCAGGCAATTAATATCTAGATTCTGGAGGTCTACCTCTGTCTCGACACTATCCTCTTGGATCTCTGAAATTAACAACACCATGCATATGGAAGAAATGAGAGCTAGAGAATTAGACCATTGGGAAAAATTTTAAACTTTATGGTATAGCTGGATGCATTACTCCTCCTCTGATAAACTGAAGAATAGATTGAAAACATGATCATAAATAGATCTTCTACATATTACTATATGCATATCCCAAATTGAACCCGCGACCCATTCCCTTCCCTCCCTACCTTCCCTCCCTCTTCCTTCGCACCCCTTTCTTCTGTCTTTTCTAACCTCTATATTATCTTTTTGTTAATATTGTCATGTAATCTGACATAATATGAACATTTAATTAAGACATACATCCTGGCAGATGACTACCGTAATATGTACAATGGCATCCCAGGATTACAGCATCTGAATTTTATATTATAATGTCTCTTATTTTACTTGTTAACTCATGACTTGTTTAAAATAAAGCATATTCAACCTTATCACCTCAGTTCACCTCTATTATCCAAGTTCCCCTCTATCACCTCAGCTCTCCTCTATCACTCCAGTTCCCCTCTATCACCTCAGTTCTCCTCTATCACCTCAGTTCCCCTCTATCACCTTAGTTCCCCTCTATCATCTCAGTTCCCCTCTCTCACCTCAGTTCCCCTCTATCACCTCAGCTCTCCTCTATCACTTCAGTTCCCCTCTATCACCTCAGCTCTCCTCTATCACCTCAGTTCCCCTCTATCACCTTAGTTCCCCTCTATCACCTCAGCTCTCCTCTATCGCTTCAGTTCCCCTCTATCACCTCAGCTCTCCTCTATCACTTCAGTTCCCCTCTATCACCTCAGCTCTCCTCTATCACCTCAGTTCTCCTCTATCACCTCAGTTCCCCTCTATCACCTCAGCTCTCCTCTATCACCTCAGTTCTCCTCTATCACCTCAGCTCTCCTCTATCACCTCAGCTCTCCTCTATCACCTCAGTTCTCCTCTATCACCTCAGCTCTCCTCTATCACCTCAGTTCCCCTCTATCACCTCAGCTCTCCTCTATCACTTCAGTTCCCCTCTATCACTTCAGCTCCCCTCTATCACCTCAGTTCCCCTCTATCACCTCAGCTCCCCTCTATCACCTCAGTTTCTATTCTCTATGAAATGGAACCCCATGTTGGATTTTCATCATTGTGATTTCAGCAATGTGCTATAATTAAGTTCCTGACAGCAGAAGGTGTTGCTCCTATCAAATTATATTGATATTTAAAACCTGTTCATGGTGATATAAGGGAGGTGTAAGGGTAGGGCAATAAACACCATAGACTATGGCTGAAGTATACTAGATGTATGTAGGAAGGATGGTTTGCAGTCATGGATTTAGCATGCGCCATTTTTTTTACTGTTTGATGGGACCACTAAAAGTACATATATGACACTGAGGGATTATATTAGTCTACCATAGGGCTTCTTACCCTTTGTGGTTGCTGTGAGGTCAACAAATTTGTATAATGCAATCTAAAAGGTACATAGTAATCCTATTGTATTTTAATGGAAACTGTAAAGTCCACTGTTTTCATAATTTCATAAACTTTTGCCAACCAGATGCATATACTTTGGTGGTCTGTTTCCAGTAAACTGGGCTGCATGCCCTGGCTGCATCCAAGAGGTGTACAGTGAGTCCGTAGTTTCTTTTTGCATGAAAGGTAGTCAGAGGGCAGCACAGTGGCTTAGTGATTAGCTCTTCTGCCTTACAGCGCTGGGGTCCCTGGTTAAAATCTTGGTCAAGCCACTGGCTGCATGGCATTTGTATGTTCCTCCATACTTGTGTGGGTTTCCTCCCACACTCCAAAGATATGCTTGTAGGTAAATGTTTGTGAGATAGAGACTGTAAATCATGAGCTCCTTGAAGACGGGGCCTAATGTGAATGCACTATGTGTGCAATAAAATGCCATGGGGTCGCGGGTTAACTAAGTGCTCTGTCCCTTCCTAGGTTATCCAGTCAGGGCAATAATTGAGTCTATTATTCTAAATGTATAAGCTGAATGCAGGTTAAGCTTAAAATGTTTGTTGTCCAGTCCACTGAAGAAGTCAGGGCCTTCTCTGATGGGAACACACATAAAAGATTGTGCACCACCCTAGTGCATTATCCAACGCACCATTTATTAATAACCCACAAATGAATATACTCACAAACCATTTGATCAGTTCAAGGCTGCTCAGTTCCCTCATCATACCCCGGAACTCGGGAAGACACCACCAGGATCCTAACTGGCTTACGTGTTTCAAGGGCAGTACCCTCTTCCTCAGAGCCAAACCTTCTGAGGAAGAGGGTACTACCCTCAAAACGCACAAGTCAGCTAGGATCCTGGTGGTGTCCTCCCAAGGTCCAGAGTACGCTGAGTGGATTGAGCAACCTTGAACTGCTTTCTTTTGATATGCTGTGGCTATCATATGGTTTATGTGAGTATATTAATTTGTGGATTATTAATAAATGGTACGTGGGACAATTTAATAGGGTGGTGCGCCCTCTTTTGTTTGTGTTTTCGTAGTGTACTACCGGGGCTTCCCCAGGCCTAAGAAGGCAACAAGGCAGTGTGTGTTCTTATTCCATGCTGAGAAGCAGATGTGCATGAAGAAGAGTTACCGCATCATCACACTCATGCATGGGAGGTGTTCTGTTTTGTTCTACCTTCTCTGATGGGAGTCAGAGAGGACAAGTATGTACAGGTGTTAGGATCTGAGCATATCTTCCTGGCAACTAGCAGCATGTCCCCTATAGTTGGCAGTTTGGAATGACATAAAAAAAGCCATACAAGACCACGTAGGGATGTTTTAGAATTGACCTGTCCTGTTTTTCATAACATTTTGATATGGCGGTGGCACCAGTCAACAAATTGCACAAAATAAGAAGATTTGGAGGAGAGGTTTATGTCTAGTAGACCTACATCACTGCAAAGTCGGGGCAGGGTTACAACAGCATTGAATGCAAGAGGTCTTGTGGTGCCGTAAGAAAGACGGGAAGTTTTTGAAGGTTAGGGTTTCATTAAATTACTTCAATTTTGCAATATTGAATAATAAAATTGAATATATTTTTCCAGCAGTGCAGCTCGGTGGTTTCTCTTAAATTGGGTGTTTTCATGTTGCTCAATGTCTATCATCATGTTCCCAGCTAGTAAGGACTGTTTTTTAAATCCTCAGGGGTGATTTAAAGCCCATTGCACCCTTAAAAACCTCTAAAAACTACCTCAACTTGCCCCCCCCTTTGACTCCAAATCATTTACCACAATTAGTGAATGTCCGGATTTCCAGTGTGAATTCAGCAAAGCCAAAATTATCAGTTTCGATCATCCCTAGTCAAAGTTGATGTAGTGAAAAGGAAATGTCCCAAATGATGGCAAATGAAAAGAAGAAAAAAAATGAAAAAAAGGGATAAAAAGCCACCAGGGAGAGCCTGGTAAATGTAGCAATCTAGGAGTCAAAAAGATGTTGGATTAATACCGTATACTCCTATCTGTGGGGCTGTGAGGTGGCCATAATTAGGATCAAGAACCCTGGAAGGAGAGTCTATTGAAAATATTTCTGTCTTTGCTCTTGGGGTGGTCGCTCTCAATACACTTTAGAGTTTGTCCAGAGAATCCTGGCTGGAAACCAATCAGATCCAGGTGTGGACTGTAATGAAGGTTTTCAGCCCCCAAAAAATATAGTGGAGATCCAAATAGGTAATTGTCCTCAGTAGAACCAGTAAATATGAAACAGATACAAGAGCCCACACTTTGGATTATTACATAGAGTCATTCAACGCTGACCAAGCTATAACAAATGAAAGTAAGGGCAGCTAAACACTAACAAGGTAATTCTATAAACCTCATATAACATCTACATCAAACAGTGTAGCGCCACTAAAGATCTCCATATACTAAACATAAAAAAGTCCTTGTATATGATGAGAAAATAGAAGACAACCACTGTGGTAAAGGTGTATCAATCATAGCATGCCGTGCACAATGTGATAATCCACCACCAGTTTAGCTGGCCTCTCACATCACCACTTCGACCTCATAGAGGTCAAGAAACTCCTCAAGAACTCATCACAGAGGTAACACAGCTCCTCATAGACTCCTCCTGTGATCCTCCAATCCCAACTTCTCAACAGGAACAGCAGTTGTATATGCGGATAAAAAGGAACAAATCTAGTGCTCTCCGTTTTAACTCACTTTATTAAAAATATATTAACATTCCAGACTACTTACATGTGAGGACACTCAGATCCGAGTGCCGGCAAAACCGCATGTAAACAAAGACTAGCGTCCCAGTCTGTAAAGATGGCCGCGGGTGAGGTCACTACTGGCTCCTCCCCCCACTTTGGATTAGCAATAACTTTATTTTATTTGGGTCACACGGTACTTATCTTTATGTGGAGTAAAACGTAAGTATAGCTTGAAACCCTATCATAGTTCCTGTCCTTGGAGAGATTTCACCCCGATTCCTGTCTTGATGACACAACAGGAAGAAGGGCAAATATCTTTGATGGGAATACATACAAGGGCAGAAAGTTTGAGTTTAATCTGTGGTATCCTACTACAACCAGATTCCAGAAAGCTGCTTGCATGTGCTGTGTGTGGGTCTGCTTCCTTCCTTTGTGTTGTACCACTTTCATCATTTCTGTTTGTTACATTACATATGCCTGTAAAAAGTATCTTGGTATTGACCCTTTGATGCATAAGGAGATAAAAAATGTATTGCAAAAAGATGAATTGATGAGGTGGTTAGGCGAAAAGGATTGTCTGTTATTATCAGTTAAAATCCAACACATGTAAAAGAATGCCTCTTCTTCAGTGTTCCTAGATCAGCCACCCATTCCCTCAATGTGTTGGATTTATACTTTTAGCCCACCCCGGGGTAATCCTCTCATGTGACCCTTGTTTTGGCACCCAACAAGGAGAGAAACATGGAGGACTTGACTTCAACCAAACGCCTCCCCCACCCCCAAATTGTAGGCCTTACCTAACCACCACACTGACTTTCCTTTCCTTCTTCACCTCAAGTTTTCACCCATGGTCCCTCAGTGGTCTGGAGAAAACCTGTTTCAGGAGCAACCTAAATGCTTTGCTGACACTACTGATCCCTACTGTCCTTTATATTATTTGAACCTAAAAATTTCCCAGATCCAGCGCCACTTCCAAACAAACCCTCCTTTGATACAAAAGGCTTTTTATTAGTGAGACACAGCGTGGATCCTGAAGTGGTTGTGGCTGGGAATTCCTTCCTACCTCACAAGTCTGGGGGTTCCAGATGTTCTCCCAACCCTATCCTCCCTCACAATGCCATGGATTTCCACTGATAATAAAGAAAATCATAGAACTCACCTAACCACCTCATTGGCTCTCCTTTCCTTCTTCGTCTCAAGTTTTCACCCAAGGTCCCTCAGTGAATCTGGGAAAACCCTGATTCAGGAGCAATCTAACTGCTTTGCTGATGCTATTGAACCTTCAGTTCTTCAAAATATTTGGACCTAAAATGTTTCTTTGATCCCATATGTTCTCCCAACCCCATCCTCCCTCACAAAATCCAACATATGTAAAATAATCCCCCTTCTTCAGAGTACCTAGATCTGCCCTCTCCACACATTGCATTATATTTCTACTGGTAATAAAGAACAATCATAGACTTCACCTAACCATCTCCTTTCCTTCTTCACTTCAAGATTTTACCCAAGGTCAGTGGACTGGGGAAAACCTGGTTCAGGAGCAACCTAACTGCTTTGCTGACACTACTGAACCCTACAGTCCTTTATATTATTAGGAGCTAACAATTTCTAAGATCCAACGCTACACCACAACCAAATCCTCCTTTGATACAAAAGGCTTTTTATTAGTGAGACACAGCGTGGATCCTGCAGTGGTTGTGGCTGGGAATTCCTTCCTACCTCACAAGTCTGGGGGTTCCAGATGTTCTCCCAACCCTATCCTCCCTCACAATGCCATGGATTTCCACTGATAATAAAGAAAATCATAGAACTCACCTCACCTCATTGGCTCTCCTTTCCTTCTTCGTCTCAAGTTTTCACTCAAGGTCCCTCAGTGAATCTGGGAAAACCCTGGTTCAGGAGCAACCTAACTGCTTTGCTGATGCTATTGAACCTTCAGTTCTTCATAATATTTGGACCTAAAATGTTTCTTTGATCCCATCCCACATATTCTCCCAACCCCATCCTCCCTCACAAAATCCAACATATGTAAAATAATCCCCCTTCTTCAGAGTACCTAGATCTGCCCTCTCCACACATTGCATTATATTTCTACTGGTAATAAAGAACAATCATAGACTTCACCTAACCATCTCCTTTCCTTCTTCACTTCAAGATTTTACCCAAGGTCAGTGGACTGGGGAAAACCTGGTTCAGGAGCAACCTAACTGCTTTGCTGACACTACTGAACCCTACAGTCCTTTATATTATTAGGAGCTAACAATTTCTCAGATCCAACGCTACACCACAACCAAACCCTCCTTTGATACAAAAGGCTTTTTATTAGTGAGACACAGCGTGGATCCTGCAGTGGGCATGTCTGGGATATCCTTTCTACATCACAAGTCAGGATTCTCAGATCTTCTCACTGCTGGGTAAAAGGCAGGGGGACTGGTGCACTATAAAAATTCCTTGTAAGAGCACACCAAAACAATTTATCCTAAAATATCCCATTTGGGTGGGCTGACTCCTTCAAACGGCCTCATCTCTATTGTACAGTTGACCCACAGGCCAAACAATTTAGTCTATAGGTGGTCACCTTATGTTTTTCAGCAGACTCAGGTGGTGTGCTTACTCTGGTGGAGAATTAGTGTCACTTTCTGGGCAAAACATTTGCCACATTCTAGACAGGAAAACGGCTTCTCCCCGGTGTGAATCCTCATATGCTTATCACAGTTCCCTTTATTGGAGAAGCACTTTCCACACTCAGAACAGGAAAAGGGCTTCTCGCCGGTGTGAACTCTCTGGTGTGTATGGAGTAGTGATTTCTGGGTGAAAGACTTTCCACACTCAGAACAAGAGAAGGGCTTCTCCCCGGTGTGGATTCTCTCGTGTCGAATCAGTCCAGTTTTGTGATTGAAGGACTTCTCACATTTGGAACAGGAAAATGGCTTCTCTCCGGTGTGGATTCTCTGATGTGCATAGAGTAGCGATGTGTGGGTGAAAGACTTTCCGCACTGAGAACACGAGAAGGGTCTTTCCCCGGTGTGGATTCTCTCATGTCGAATGAGTTCTGCTTTCGTTATAAAGGACTTCTCGCACTCTGAACATGGAAAGGGCTTCTTCTCGCCGGTGTGGACTATCTGGTGTATTCTGAGTTGGGATTGGAAGGTGAAAGACTTTTCACACTCAGAACACGAGAAGGGCTTTTCTCCGGTGTGAATTCTTTGGTGTCGCACTAGTTGTGATTTCTTTACAAAAGACTTCTTGCATGCGGAACATGAAAAATCTTTTTCACTGGTGTGTATTCTCTGATGTACAATGAGGTCTTGTTCTTTGATAAATGACTTTTCACAATCTTGGAAAGTACATGGAAATAACTTATTATCTCTCTGTGTAATGTTAACATTATTAGAAGACGTTTCCTTAGGATTAAAAGGATCTGGTGATCCATCTGCATTGTGAAAGCTAGGTTGGACGTTTGAGATAATAGTATTTGATTTGTCAAAAGATTCCTCAGAATTAAACAGATCTGTTGTTCTCACCATATGATCAAGTCTGTGATGTATATATTGGGTAAAAAGGTTTACGCCTGGAGAGCAATGTTCAATGTCATTATTTTCCTCATTAAGATTTGGAGGTGAAATAAGATGTCCCTCTGGGGTATTCCATTCATTGTGTCTACCTGTTGGAAAAAAAATGCTTTATTAATAATAGCAACAACACCATGTTGATTACAACATGTACAGTATATATAGCACACCAGTTCAGGATCTTCATGCATTAAATGACCTTCCTTTGGCAAGGAATAAAAATGGCCCTATCTTCAACTCATTTGTTGGAGACATGGCATTATAATTAAGAACAGGAAATGGTCCTTTTATGTGATGTACAGTATATCCACCTCATTTGTTGGGAACATAACATTATATTTAGGAATGGAGATGGACCTTTCATATGGTGTACAGTATATCCTACTCATTTGTTGAGAACATGAAGTTTTATTGAGGAATGGAGATGGAACTTTCATATGGTGTGCAGTATCTCAGTGGCGAAGCTACCAGGGTCGCAGCAGTCGCACTGTGACTGGGCCCTGGAGTTCTGCCGCTGTGGGGGGCCCTGGAGTTCTGCCCCTGTGGGGAGGCCCGCCCCAGCCGTTCACCAGTCAGGGACCCGCCCATTCTCCAGTCAGGAGCCCGCCCGTTTTCCAGTCAGGTCCCGCCTGCCCGTCCTCCAATCAGGGCCCACCGTTCTCCAATCAGGGCCCGTCCGGCCACGCGTTCTCCAATTAGGGCTTGCCCGGCCACCCGTTCTCCAATCTGGGGCTGCCTGGCCATTCTCCAGTATCTTCACTGTGCAGCCCCTACTGTGCTTAGCTACTGTCAGGGATGGAAATGCCGCCCGCCCGTCTCTTCGTTCTGCCGCGCGTGGGGGGGGGGGGGTGTTTGGGGGGGCGGGTGCCCACGCTGAGCTGAGGCTGCTCTCTCTGGACTCGGGAAGCCATGTAGGGAGGCAGAAGCAGATGCTGAAAGAGAAAGTCAGCTGACACCAATGGAGTGAAGGGGGAGGAGCTCTCCCCTCTGAAGGAGACCCCATGACACAGAAGCATCCCTGGAGGCACGGGAATAATGAGGGAAGGAATCGACTGACAGTAAGTGACAAATTGTCAGTGCAACTGATCCCAACCTCCACCACCTCTGCCTCTTACTGACCCCCCCCCCCACCTCCACATTTGTACAGGTGATGGGGGGGGATAGGGATGAGATTTGTGGTGGTGGTCGGGAGGGTGGGCAGTCAGTAAG
>BLSH010237663.1:1870915-1888180 GCA_018402905.1 Glandirana rugosa
CGTGACTATCCACCGTGACTTCCCGTGACTACTCCAACGTGATTACCCACCCCCCCCCCCCCCAAACAAAAAAAAGCATTGTAAATAAAAATAACAAAAAAATATAAATTGTAAAAAATAAAATTGTAAAAAAAATTAAAAACACAGTCCACGCTTCATCAGTGCACATCAGTGCCACCTATCAGTGCCTCCTCATTAGTGCAACCTCATCAGTGCCCTTCAGTGCCACCTATCAGTGCCTCCTCATTAGTGCAACCTCATCAGTGCCCTTCAGTGCCACCTATCAGTGCCTCCTCATTAGTGCAACCTCATCAGTGCCACCTTATCAGTGCTCATCAGTGCCACCTTATCAGTGCTCATCAGTGCTGCATATTAGTGCCGCTGTCACATGAAAAAAGTATTGGTAATCTGTATCGGCGAGTATTTGAAAAAAAGTACTTGGTCTTAAAAAAGTGGTATCGGTGCAACCCTACTTTAATCTTTTCCTTCCTTTTCTTTTTTTTTTTTTTTTTTAGTCCCAAGCATTGTTAAATTTACTTACTGATGACTTACTGATTACCGCTGGAAGTCTGCTCCAAGCATCAACTACTCTTTCAGTGAATAATACATTACACATTTAATTCTCAACTGTCGTTCTTCCAGTTTGAGGTCATCTCTCCGTGCTCTTGATTTGCCTTCATATTGAAGACACTGCCATTTGAAGATAATTTTTGATTGCATGGATGAGAAAATTCAAAGGATCGGGATGGGAATTTTTCTCTCATTTCTTATGCAGTTGGAAAAAAGTTCTAACTGTTGACCCTAGTGTGTTCAGCAGTCGAGAAAAATGTTTAATATGGTATTTGTATACTAGACGTTCATAAAAATCAAACGTTTTATACGTTGGCTTTGGAATGGAATTCACTGACTCCACGAATGCTCTGAAGAACAATTTCTCAGAAGGTTTGAAGGAAAATCCAACCACTTATGGCCGGCTTTAGGACACACCAGCCTCTGACCAAAGCCATCCAAACACATATACGAGGAAATTTGCCTTACGTCATGGTGCTTCAGTTTACTCTGATGAGTTGGAAAGGTGAGTGCTACAAAAAAAGGGACATGTTGCATTTTTGCACAGGGCGTTATGATGCTCTATAACGCATTGCAACGCACTGGCACAGAGAGTTAAATAAAATTTAAAGTTAAATGAAGCTTGAAATAAGAAAAAAAATTAAAAAAGCATAGCAGCATTTTTTAAAAAAAATCCCTGATTATTTATATTATCCATTATTTATTATCCAGTATTTAATTTCATTATGCGAACCTTAATGCATGCCTCCTGGTGTCATCAAGCCCCTTAATCACTGAGCTAATTGTTATTTTTTAATTAAAAAAAAAAATTAAAATTTATAAAAACTAGCTGTGAGCAAGATTTTTTTTTTAATCCTGGAAATTTTAGAAAGTTAAACATTGCAAATAAATTGTAAACAAAAATGTGGTTATTATCTCCTGGCAATCTGTAGTTTTTAAAAAAGTAGGAAAATTATTTTCTCAGGCAAAAAAAAAAAAAGACCATTTTTTTTCACTCAGAATCCTCACCTCCCCGGTCAGCAGGTAGATGATCTCCAGGGTGAGCTGTAATATCCTCTCCGTCAGGTTGCTGCAGTTTTCCTCCATTGCTCCCAACTCTGTTCCATTCACTTCCTGCAACAATAGTGCCCATCCCCCCCCAATACTCAGCATCATGGGTAAAAGGCAGGCTCTTCTGTGATTGGCTCTGGACAACCATTGTATTGTAGCCCAGCTCAGTGGATTCGATCTGCTTGTTGGGCTACAACAAAATGGCAGAGGATACCCAATCACCGAGACTGTGTATTTTACCCATGATGCTGAGTATTGGGGGATGGGCTGCAGGAGTGAGTGCAATAGAGTGCAAGCTATGGGGCCAAACTGCAGCAACCTGACGGAGAGGATATTACAGCTCACCCTGGAGATCATCTACCTGCTGACCGGGGAGGTGAGGAGGATTCTGGGAGCACCGCCAACACGTTTGTTTTTTTATTTCTGAGACCTACCTGAAAAAATAACTTTGCCACACTTTAATTTCAAAGACAATCAGCAGTAAATTACTAGCTCAATTGTTATACATTATTATTTTGTTAAATTTAAAATTTTTGTTACATTTTTATTACTGTTACTTTTTTTCTTTTTTTTTTACATTTTTTAAACTGTTATATATTTTTTTTTTTACACTTTTATGATTGTTAGTTTTATTATTGTTACATTTTATTATTGGTATATTTTGTTTCATTTTTATTTTTATTATTGTTACAGTTTTTACATTTTTTATTATTGTTACAGGTTTGTTATTACATGTTGTTAACCCGATCACCCCTCATTCTCACCACTGCACCTTCCACCACACCGAACCTGATCACCTCTCATTCCCACCACTGCACCTTCCACCACACCAACCACAATCACCCCCCATCCCACTTCTATACCAACCACCATGTCAAACCCAATCACACCTCATTCCCACTTTCACAACACCAACCACAACACCAAACCCAATCCCCCCTCATTACCACCACTGCACATTCCACCACACCAAACCCGATCACCCCTCATTCCCACCAGTGCACCTTCCACCACACGGAACCCGATTACCCTCCTCATTCCCAACACTGCACCTTCCACCACAGGGAACCCGATCACCCTTCATTGCCAACGCTGCACCTTCCACATCAATCACCACACCAAACCCAATCACCCCTCATTTCCACTTCTACACCTTCCACCACACCAACCACCACACTCAACCCGATCACCCCTCATTCCCACCACTGCACCTTCCACCACATTGAACCTGATCACCCCTCATTCCCACCACTGCACCAACCACCACACCAAACCCAATCACCACTCATTCCCACCACTGCACCTTCAACCACACCAACCACAATCACCCCTCATTCCATTTCTACACCAACCACCACATCAAACCCAATCACCCCTCATTCCCACTTCTACACCAACACCAAACCCAATCCCCCCTCATACCCAACACCACACTTTTCACCACACACAACCTGATCACCCCTTATTCCCACCACTGCGCCTTCCACCACACCTGACCCCGATCACCCCTTATTCCCGCCACTGCACCTTCCACCAGACTGACCATCACACGAACCCCGATTACCCCTCATTCCTACCGCTGCACATTCCGCCAGACTGACCATCACACCGAACCCAAACACCCCTCATTCCTACCACTGCACCTTCCACCACACTGAGCCTGATCACCCCTCATTCCCACCACTGCACCTTCCACCACACCAACCACAATCACCCCTCATTCCCACCACTGCACATTCCACCACACCTGGCACCATTCCAACTCTCCATCCCTAACTGCTGATACTAAGCATTTGCACGAATACTCGTACTTATGCAAATGCTCCGATACCTGAAACTGATACCTTTGCGGTGCGATTTGAGCCCATACAAAATGCATGGGCTCAAATCGCACTGCGAAGAATCTCATGCAATTCGAAGGGGAATCCGAATCGCATGTGGTTTTCCGCACCACTCCTGTGTGAACCCAGGCTTGCCATAGTGACTTCAACCTGGGCTCACACAGGGGCGGTGCGGGAAACCTCATGCAATTTGGACAGGAATTGCACCGCATTTCTGGTTAAATCACATGCGATTACTTGCAGTGCGATTCAAGCCCATTAATTTTGTAGGGGCTCAGATTGCACCACAAAGGTATCGATACTAGGTATCAGTGAGTACATGACCAAAAGTATTGGTACTCGTACTTGCTGTTAAAAATCCAGTATTGGTGCATCCCAAATATGTATATGAGTGAGAGTGTGGTTCCTTTAAAATAAGCCTCATCTGGAGGTGCTCTGCAGATAAACTGCCAGTTTAGGAGACTTTTTTTGTCCATAAATACTGGAGAGCAATTGGACCTGCACACATAATCTCTTTTGACCCAACTTGGGCTATGGGAGGAGAAGGGAAGTACATATGGCATGCAATGATCTACTGGACAAGATGATCAAACTCATCTGATTGCTTTCTCCAATGGTCTGCTGGATAAAGTGGTCTAAAACCACCCACCCACAGACATCTTATAAGGTTATTATTATGGTGACATGACATATAACTTCTCTGTAGGCTGTTTTGGTGCAGAGGACAAATTGGTATAGCTTATCTAATGGGTGTGGGGGACTGGCACATAATTAAAAGCCTGCCTACAGCTTGACATTACTAAAACCTGGCAGCTTTGCTCTTACTCTTCTTTGAAGGAGAATCCCTCTAAGCCCCAACTAGATTTAGCACCTCCTCGAGGCCCACAGCTGCAGGACACAAATGTTCTCATGTCTTCTAGAAGATCACTATTAAGAAGCTGGCCCATATAACCCCTATATCACACCAGTCATCACACAATGCCCAAGGTCAACATAAGGTCAAGCTTGAGAGGTTTCCTCCTCATGACCACACACACACCACCACCCCATAGGGAGAACCCCCAATGAGGTCCTAAAAGACAAGGACAAAAAGGGGGCCATAAGAGCAAAGAGTAGCAACTTCCTTGGTTGGAAATATATATACTGATTTCTAATCTACCTCCCACAGGATAACATTGTTGCAAAAAAGACATCAGGAGATGGACAGAATTTTATTTTGGTTCCCTTATATTCCTTACTGCATCCAGAGAAAAATAATGACAAGAAGATTTTAGAAGCCACCTCCAAGATCACCGAGCTTCTGGCAGGAGAGGTGAGCAGTGCTGGGAATTATATGATATTATTAAGTAGCAGACAAGGGATAGTAAGTGTATCATTGTGTGTGTCAGGTTCCTATAAGGTGTCAGGATGTCTCCATGGAGGAATGGAGGTACAAGGATGTCATAATGGAGGACAATCAGGCTGTTACATCACCGGGTAAGAGGAGACTTTATTGTAAAGGGGAGAGCAGTACGGAGGCTCCACCTAGAACCCCCATCATCTGATAAACACATAGAAACAATGTATTCAGTCAGTGTTGTGTTTCCTACAGATGGATCCAGTAATGGGAACCCACCAGAGAGATGTCCCCATCCTCTGTATTCCCGGGACTCCACACAGGAGGATCACACCATCCCTCACCATCATCAGGTAAAAGATTTACAATTATTGATAATTACATTACACACTGCACATTAATGGCGTTTTTACTATTATATTTTACATTTACTTTCAGAGTGGAAAAATTAGCAATATTCCGGTTAAAGAAGAGATAAAAGAACAAGACGATGGTGTAATGGAGAAGTGGGACTTTTTAGAAGGAAAAACGGATGTCGTGGTGGAAAATCTTCTGCCCCTCAAATCACCAGGTATAGAGCAGTATGGAGAGTGCACCTAGATCCCCATCATCTGATAAACACATAGAAACAATGTATTCAGTCAGTGTGTGTGTTTCCTACAGATGGATCCAGTGATGGGAACCCACCAGAGATATGTCCACCAGAGAGATGTCCACCAGAGATATGTCTAAGTCTTTTAGGTTCTCAGGTTTCCACACAAGATGATCACAGCATCCCTGACCATGATCAGGTAGAATATTTAAAATTATTGATAGTTACATTCTGACCTGTACATTGGCTTCATTTCTGCTATTGTACATTGACTTTTAGAGTGGAAATATGAGCAATATGGCTATTAAAAAAGAGATCAAAGAAGAGGAGGAGGGTGTTACGGTGGAGCTGGAGTGTTTAGAAGGACAAAGGGATCTCTACAAGGACGTCATGATGGAGAATCAGCCACCCCTCACATCACCGGGTAAGAGGAGACTTTAATGTAAATGAGAGAGCAGTACGGAGGATCCACCTAGATCCCCCGTCATCTGATAAACACATAGTGGTTATTTACTAAACCTGAAGAGTGCAAAATCTGGTACAGCTCTCAAAAACCCATCAGCTTCCAGGTTTTTTTTGTCAAAGCTTAATTGAACAAACTGAAGTTAGGAGCAGATTGGCTGCCATGCACAGCTGCACCTTATTTTGCAGTCTCTATTTTTAGTAAATCAACACGATAGAAACAATGGGGGGAATAAACAAAGACTGACGCACAATGAAAAATGCGCCAAGTTTGATATGCCTGCTTAACTAGTGCTTCCTGCAACAATTAAGGAGTTGCATGCACCATTTTGTTAATTTGTCCCATGGTGGTGGTGGTTCCCAAGATTCGAGCATGATTACTGCGGTATGCACCAATGATTTGGTGCAAATCTGAGAAGATCTTCCACTGGGATCATCATAAATTTTCTCCTTCTTGGTTTTCTGCACCCTGCTAGCTGTCCATACACATTCGCTCTCCTCTCATTGCTGCAGTGCCGATGACCACCCCTCCTCACTAAAGTATTCACACCACTCTGGTAATGGTGTATATTTTAGAACTATTAATTTTGAACATTGGCACAGGTACATCATTCATTTGGTGCACACGATGAGACTTTATCAGAAGCTGTCACATAGCTCTTCTAAAGTGATTTGCAACGCTACATAAAACTTGTCTTATAGGATTGTTAAATTATTACAATATTGACATGGTAAATTCATTCAATATTTACACCTCAAAGCTGATGTATTTACTTTCATCAGTTCCTCAAAATGTATTAAGTCGGTGTGTGTGTTTCCTACAGACGGATCCAGTAATGAGAACCCACCAGAAAGATGTCCCCGTCCTCTGTATTCCCGGCATTCCACACAAGAAGATTACACCAACCCTCACCATCATCAGATAGATGGATTCAGTAATGGGAACCCACCAGAGAGATGTCCCCATCCTCTGTATTCCCGGGATTCCACACAGGAAGGTCACTCCATCCCTCACCATCATCAGGTAGATGGGCCTGAGAATGTCTAACTTAAACTTGATTCTAAACTTTAATAGTTTTTTTTTTCCTCTTATGTGGTTTAAAAATGTTTTTGTGATTTTAGGAGGAAGAAGTGATGGGTATAAAAATTGTGGTTAAAGAAGAAGACGAGACGTATGTGATGGGTGATAGGCTGAATATAAAAGATGATGAAATGATGGTGACAATTACCAAGCAGGAATCTTCTCTAGATGTAAGCACAGGTAAGTATTATATACACAAAATGCCAAATTTCACATTTTTATTTGACTTCTTCAAGTATAAGATACATAGATAATAAAGGAATTGGCCGACCTTCTTGCCATACAGTTTGAGAAGACTTAAAAATGGTAGACCAGTAAAGACGGGATGCCAATATTATTTTCTATTGTAAGCTGACCTTGTAAAGTCTTTCATATTCGCTGGTGAAATATGGACAGTTAGTTATTTAATTTCACACAGAATGGGCTAGCCTTTCAAAGAAAAAAAAAAACATTTTTTTTCCGTAATGCATGGAGGACTTTTAAGCTAAAATGGAAAAATCTCCAACATAATAAATGAACACACACCACTAACTAATAAGAAACAAAGAAAGTGGAGGTATTTTATTCCATATCTTCATATAAATCTCCATATAATCTTTGTATTTAACCACCCGTGTTTCCAGCAAATGATGAAGAGATGTGCACTATAAAAAAGGTCAGTCTCCATTCCTCAACAATAACTTCTTATTACCAACAAGTGGATATACTGTACATGATATGAAAGATACATTTCCGTTCCTCAATATAACATCATGTTCCCAACAAATGAGGTGGTGATACTGTAGTGCACACCATATGAAAGATCAATTTCCATTCCTCAATTAAATGTCATGTTCCCAACAAATGAGGAGGAGATATTGCACACCATATGAAAGATCAATTTCCATTCCTCAATATAATGTCATGTTCCCAACAAATGAGGAGGAGATACTGTACACCATATGAAAGGTCCATCTCCATTCCTCAATATAATGTCATGTTCCCAACAAATGAGGAGGAGATATTGCACACCATATGAAAGATCAATTTCCATTCCTCAATATAATGTCATGTTCCCAACAAATGAGGAGGAGATACTGTACACCATATGAAAGGTCCATCTCCATTCCTCAATATAATGTCATGTTCCCAACAAATGAGGAGGAGATACTGTACACCATATGAAAGGTCCATCTCCATTCCTCAATATAACGTCATGTTCCCAACAAATGAGGAGGAGATACTGTACACTATATGAAAGGTCCATCTCCATTCCTCAATTAAATGTCATGTACCCAAAAAAGGATGTGGAGATACTATGCACCATATGAAGGGTCCATCTTCATCCCTCAATATAATGTCATGTTCCCAACAAATGAGAAGGAGATACTGTACACCATATGAAAGGTCCATCTCCATTCCTCAATATAATATCAAGTTCCCAATAAATGAGGAGGAGATACTGTACACCATATGAAAGGTCCATCTCCATTCCTCAATATAACATCATGTTCCCAACAAATGAGGAGGAGATACTGTACACCATATGAAAGGTCCATCTCCATTCCTCAATATAACGTCATGTTCCCAACAAATGAGGTGGAGATACTGTACACCATATGAAAGGTCCATCTCCATTCCTCAATATAATGTCATGTTCCCAACAAATGAAGTGGAGATACTATACACCATATGAAAGTTTCATCTCTATACCTCAATATAATACCATGTTTCCAATAAATAAAACCAAAAGAGGTCCATCTCTCTTTCTTTTGAGAACAACATAATCCACGTATTTACCTCTTGACCAAATGTACCAATGTTGGTTTGGCTGCACTGTATATTTTTTTCAAACAGGTGGAAACAAGGGATGGAATACCTCAAAAGGACATCTTACTTTATCTCCTGAAGATAATGACATGGCACAAAACTCTCCAGAAATAAGCATCCTTGCTCAAAATTCACATCAGAAGACGCATACAAGGAAGTGCTCATTTTCTTGTTCGGAGTGCGGGAAAGGTTTCAACGGCAATCATGCTCTCATTAATCACCAGCGAACCCACACTAATGAGCGCCCTTTTCCTTGTCCAGACTGCGGCAAACGCTTCAAAGTGAAATTTTGTCTTGATCGACATGCGAAACTTCATGAAAATAACGATTCACTGTCCTGTTTAGAGTGTGGCGAGTCATTTGAAAAGAAATACGACCTCCTCGTACATCAAAGGAACCACGCTGGTAAGGAGGTCTTTCCTTGCACAGAGTGCCAAAAAATGTTCTTAAAAAAATATGACCTGGCTGTCCACCAGAGAACTCATTCAGGGGAAAAGCCATACTCATGTTCTGAGTGCAGCAAATCCTTCAAAAATAGACGAGACCTTATTCCACACCAGAGGATCCACACCGGAGAAAAGCCCTTCTCGTGTTCTGAGTGTGGGAAGTCTTTCACTCACAAATCTCAGCTCAAAACACACCAGAAGGTCCACACCGGCGAGAAGCCCTTTTCTTGTTCCGAGTGTGGCAAATCCTTCCCGAGTAAAGGAAACCGTGATAAACACATGAGAATTCACACCGGTGAGAAACCGTTTTCCTGTTCAGATTGTGGCAAATGTTTTGCGCAGAAAGTGACACTAATTATCCACCAGAGAACACACAACACCTGAAATCTTATGGTGCCACTTCTACTATTTTTTGGACTGATTTTTGTTTGTCTGTAGAACAATAATGCAATACAGATTAGGCAGTTTGGAAGGGCCAGTCAACCTAAAATAGAATATTTTAGTTTTAGGTGCTTTGGCTTGGTCTATATCTTGGATCTAAGTCATTAGAAGAAGTACTACTTCGATGCCTATTTTTTTTTTATTATGTTCTAGTTTTGTTCTTTAGCTGACAAGGTATTGCTGTAGTAAACAGCGCCCACCTGCCCTGCCATTAGTAATCTGATTATTTGGGACCCCTGACTTGTAATGCAGGAACGAATTCCCAGAGACTCACCCACTGCAGCCTCTTTGCTGTCTCTCAAGCTGGGTTGAATGAAAAAAAAAACTGACACAACACAAGCACTGTTGATGCAGGGATTTCTCCTGCAATTGTATTCTGACAGTAGGGACTCCCCTCCCCTGCTAGAATACACTGAACAGCGCTCGCAGCCATTGGCTGAGAGAGCTGATTGAATGAATGCTGGTTTTGCAGTATGCTCCTTCAACTGAAGCTGGTTATTAGACCGGCTTCTGTTACCAGCTTCTGTTGAACAGACATCTCTACACACAAACTGAAAATCAGCCGGTTCCTACTGAACCTGCCGATATTCAGCCCGTGCTTTACCTACAGAAAGTCTGATGTACCAAAGTGTCATTACTAAGGGATCAATTCTCACTTATGTGTTGCAGTGCATTGGTGTGCCTTTTATATTGAATGGCTCTCCACTGCACTAAGACAGTTATAGGCAACACACCCACGTCACAGCCACCATGACACATGTTCAGAAAGCAGACAATCATGTGAGGAGCTCTTTTAAAACTTGCTGCAGTGCATTACATCAAACACACATTTCTACTTATGTCTGTGCCTCCATTGAGAGGATTGTCATCCCAGACCAGAATTGAGGGGGCAACCATGGGGTCTCAGGCTATCTTTGCTACATTACATAAGGATATGCATTGTGCGACAACAATAAAATAAAGTTCTCATTGGTAGACCATGGCGTGGACTCTTGTTTCATATAAATTGCTGCCACTGATCACAGTTACTTGTTCTTCATCAACAACAACTGTATGAGGTCTATATATTGGAATGTGGCCTTTGGAGAAGGTTATGTGTTTTCCAAGCTGAAAAATCTTACATGGTTTAAGAGGAACATGAGAACCCGAGTTTCTAGTCTGTTGGCCTTTGGTTGTCAGAGGGTACAGGTGCTCACCATGGGACATTTTGCTTAAATATTATCATTTTTGTTTTAATATGTTAAAAGTAAAGCCTAACTCCAGGTCACTTTCATTTTAAATGGTTGGTTTGGGCTAAGCACTGCCTAGTGCAGATCAGCAATTGAAAGGGCTGGGAGGCCTGAAGTTGTTGAATCATTCTTTAATAGGGTAATAAGTTATGTTCTCTTAATACCACACCAGCCTGTTCCTGAGCCCCCACAACAGCCTACTCCTGAGCCCCACACCAGCCTGTTCCTGAGCGCCACACCAGTCTGTTCCTGAGTCCCACAACTGCCTGTTCCTGAGCGCCACACCAGTCTGTTCCTGAGTTCCACAACAGCCTGTTCCTAAACCCCCACAACAGCCTGCTCCTAAACCCCACACCAGCCTGCTCCTGAGCCCCACACTAGCCTGTTCCTGAGCATCACAATAGCCTACTCCTGAATCTCATACCAGCCTGCTCCTGAGTCTCATGGGCCTGTTCCTGAACATCACAGTAGCCTACTCTTGAATCCCACACTGGCCTGCTCCTGAGTCCCACACCGGCCTATCCCTGGACCCTACACCAGCCTGTTTCTGAGCCCCACACCAGCCTCTCCCCGAGCTCCATAACAGCCTACTCCTTAGGTCCACACCACCTGTTCCTGCGCCCCACAACAGCCTGTTCCTGAGCTCCACACCAACCTGTTCCTGAGCCCCACACCAGCCTGTTCCTGCACCCCACAATAGCCTACTCTTGAGCCCCACACCAGCCTGCTCCTGAGACCCTCACAAACCTGCCCCTGAATCCTACACCAGCCTGTTCCTGAACCCCACACCAGCCTGTTCCTGAACCCAACACCCACCTGATCCTGAGCCCCACATCAGCCTGCCCCTGACCCCCACACCAGCCTGCTCCTTAGCCCCATGCCAACCTGTTCCTGATCCCCATAGCACCCTCTTCCTGAGCCCCACACCAGCCTGTTCCTGAGCCCCACAACAGCCTACTCCTGAGCCCCACACCAGCCTGTCTCTGAGCCCCACACCAGCCTGCTCCTTAGCCCCACACCAACCTGTTCCTGATCCCAACACCAGCCTGTCCCTGAGCTCCACAACAGCCTGCCCTTGAGCTCCACACCAGCCTGTTCCTGAGCCCCACAACAGCCTGTTCCTGAACCGCATACCAGCCTGTTCCTGAGCTCCACACCAGCCTGCTCCTGAGCTCCACACCACACTGCTCCTAAGCCCGACACCAGCCTACTCCTGAGCCTCACACAGCATGTTCCTGAGCTCTACAACAGCCTGTTCCTAAACCCCACAACAGCCTGCTTTGGGACCCTACAACAGCCTGCACCTGAATCCCACAGGAGCCTGTTCCTGGGCCAAATGCCAGCCTGTTCCTGAGCCCCACAACAGCCTACTTCTCAGCTGAGCTCCACAACAGCCTACTCCTGAGCCCAACACCAGCCTGCTACTGAGCCCCACACCACCTGTTTCTGAGCCCCACAACAGCCTGTTCCTGAGCTCCACACCAACCTGCTCCTGAGCCCCACACCAGTCTGTTCCTGCACCCCACAATAGCCTACTCTTGAGCCCCACACAAGCCTGCTCCTGAGCCCCACACCAGCCTGCTCCTGAGACCCTCACAAACCTGCTCCTGAATCCTACACCAGCCCGTTCCTGAACCCCACACCAGCCTGTTCCTGAACCCAACACCCACCTGCTCCTGAGCCCCACACCAGCCTGTCCCTGAGCCCCACACCAGCCTGTCCCTGAGCCCCACACCAGCCTGCTCCTTAGCTCCACACCAACCTGTTCCTGATCCCAATAGCACCCTCTTCCTGAGCCCCACACCAGCCTGTTCCTGAGCCCCACAACAGCCTACTCCTGAGCCCCACACCAGCCTGTCACTGAGCCCCACACCAGCCTGATCCATAGCCCTACACCAACCTGTTCCTGATCCCAACACCAGCCTGTCCCTGAGCCCCACAACAGCCTGCCCCTGAGCTCCACACCAGACTGTTCCTGAGCCTTACAACAGCCTGTTTCTGAGCCGCATACTGGCCTGTTCCTGAGCTCCACACCAGCCTGCTCCTTAGCCCCACACCAACCTGTTCCTGATCCCAACACCAGCCTGTCCCTGAGCCCCACAACAGCCTGCCCTTGAGCTCCACACCAGCCTGTTCCTGAGCCCCACAACAGCCTGTTCCTGAGCTGCATACCGGCCTGTTCCTGAGCTCCACACCAGCCTGCTCCTGAGCTCCACACCACCCTACTCCTGAGCCCGACACCAGCCTACTCCTGAGCCTCACACAGCATGTTCCTGAGTTCCACAACAGCCTGTTTCTGAGCCCCACACCAGCCTGCTTTGAGACCCTACAACAGCCTGCACCTGAATCCCACACAAGCTTGTTCCTGGGCCAAACACCAGCCTGTTCCTGAGCCCCACAACAGCCTACTTCTCAGCAACACGCCAGCCTGTTCCTGGGCCAAACACCAACCTGTTTCTGTAGCCTGCTTCTGAGCCCCACAGCAGCCTTCTTCCACCATCCCTCAGAGCCCCTTCTCTCACCACCCACCACATTTGCACCCCCCTACTCTCACTGCCCCAATGGGCCTATACCCACCCACTTACCACCTACTATGCAATTCCCCTGCATGCTCTTCTACAAACACCCACCATGGCTTTAGCACTCCTTTTGTTAACACTCACTGTGCTAGCACAGCTTCTTCTCTCTCATACATTGATTTGCACCCCCTCTTCTCTCAGCACCCACTGATCCTGCACCCTCCTTTGTCTTAGCATCCATCACATCACACCCCTACTTATTTTAGAATCTGCTGTGCTTGCAGTCCCCTTTCTTTCAGTGTCTAAAATGCATGCAGCCCCCTAACACCATGCGCTCACCTTACTTTTTGACCAATGGCTAGACCAGAAATATATAAGCCCCTTTAAATGGGAAGGCACATCCTGACCTATATTTTTATGGGTCACAAAATAAGGTGAGCTCATTGTGTGGAAGGGGAAGGATATGAGGTGATCACAATTGCGGATAAATGTGGAGTACAAAAAGAGTACTCTTTATCCTAAGCGGGACTTTATTATACACGTGGTGGTGTTAACACATAATGTGATTTTCCAACACACCAGGGAATTTTGGAACACAAAAATTGTGATTTTTGGATTTGATTTGTTTTGTTGTATATAAACACGCATATGATTTGTTTTATGGGGTATATTAAAGTAGATTGAATGCATCATAGTATTTTAATTATATACTTAAAGTGTGTGGAGCACTGGAGGATATAAGAGGCAGCAGTGAAGATGAAAAATAGACATGTTAACACTTTGGCATAATTTTTTGGTAAAAGTAATAGTGATTACAGAAAGGGTTTTTTATTTTAACAGAAATGTTTTATTGAATGAACACATTTCTAACAGTGTATGTGGCTTTCATATAGGAAAATCCATTTATTCCAAAATCGAATGTTAAAAGCAAACAAAATTTTGAAGTGCTTTCAAACAACATTTGTCAAGTCTCTGTTAGCATTATCAAACTTACTAATGAGATTTTATGTATGAACATTCGTAGGAAAATCTACCGGTGTGTGGCCAGCTTAGACCTATGAGGAGTTTACAACAATCTCCATCCATCCATCCACCAGATGCATGGAAAACTGGTACAATATAATTTGTAACGAATGTTTGTAGTCATGTCCCTGGATGATGTCCTTTTCAGAGAATCTTTAGGAGCGTTGGAAGTATGTTATAATGGGTTGGAAAGAATCCGCTTTACATGAAATTAGAGGAATGTGAGTTTGGCCAAAGCCAGATCCAGCTCTTGGGAACTATGTTTTTTCCAGAACGGCTGAGCATCGATGCCGGTAAGATCAAAGCAGTTGTGCAGTGGCCAGTTGGGGCAATTCAGTAGCATGTTGGATTTTTATAGAAAACCCATAAAGGACAGTAATAGCACTAATTACCCAGCTAATAAAGAATGGGAGGTTGTGTTCATAGTTACTCAAAGCTACCTTTACCAAACAAAAGACTCTTCATTTCTGTGCCTATAATATTCAACTTGAAGCCCAACTCCAGGAAACGTGAAAATTCCTCCTGGCAGTAGAGCTCTACCTGGAATGCCAGGTTACCTGCTCGCTTAGGTCTTGAGGACATAAAAACTATATTTTCTGAGCCAATCCTCAGCTCTTCCGTGCTGCCTAGCTGGTCACCGCAGTGTCTGCTCTCCCACGTTCCAGAGGTGTAAGGTCCTGACATCATCAAGACCATTGCAGAATCCATAGTCCTGTACGTAATGAGGGACAGTCCACTGCCAGAGCATGGGGAGAGCCCTCTGCAGACTGGAGTATCGGGTAAGTAAAATGCTACTCTCCCACTGCAATGAGGAATTTTCAGATTGCCTTGGGTTTTACATTCTAAACTATACTTCATCTTAGAGGTGAATACTTCAGATTCCACTATGGAAGTGTGTAGGAGGCAAAATTAACCTTCACCCATATGCTGGTGTAGCACCCTCCTACAGTAGTGTAGATCAGGGGTCTCCAAACTTTCTATCCTTCAAACTTTAGGGGGCTGGGCTGTGGTAAGTGGGAGAAGAAAATGTCATCAGTGGTAGCGTCCCATCATTGGTATCAGTGGGAGGAATGGTGACCCATCATTGCTGTCAGTGGGAGGAATAGTGCCCCATCATTGGTATCAGCGGGAGGACTAGTGCCCCATCATTGGTTTCAGTGGGAGGAATAGTGCCCCATCATTGGTGTCAGTGGGAGGAATAGTGCCCCATCATTGGTGTCAGTGGGAGGAATAGTGCCCCATTGTTGGGATCAATGGGAGGAATAGTGCCCCATCATTGGTATCAATGGAAGAAATAGCGTCCCATAATTAGTATAATTGGAGGAATTGTGTCCCATCAATGGTGTCAATGAAAGGAATTGTGTCCCATCATTGGTATCTATGGGAGGAATTGTGTCCCATCATTGGTATCTATGGGAGGAATTGTGTTCAATCATTGGTATCAGTGGGAGGAATAGTGTCTATTCATTGATGTCAGTGGCCGTAATAGTGCCCCATTGTTGGGATCAATGGGAGGAATATTGTCCCATTATTGGTATCAATGCTAGGAATAGTGTCCCATCATTGGTATCAATGGGAGGAATATCGTCCCATCATTGGAATCAATGGAATGAATAGTGTTCCATCACTGGTGTCTCCTGAGGCAGGAGCAGCAGAGTTCATGGGTCCAGTCCTACTGGGGGGGAGACCCCTTTGAGGATTTCTGGAGGTGCCATCTAGAAGATATTGAGGTTGTAGCTGGGGCTTCAGTTGGGGGGTCTATTTACAAAGTCTATTCCTAGAGTTTGGGTCTTTAGAAGTTCACTGGAGGGTACCAGGAGGAAGTTGGGGGAAAGGTGTCCAGCTGTCCTGTGGTGGTGTGAGTTTGTATCTCCCTCACTGGAGAGAGCCTGGTGGAGATCGGAAGGAGGCAATTGATAATACTGTGGCTATGTGAGTAAATGACCCAGTGGTGAAAGTTAGTGATTGTGTGCAGTTTGGTCCTTAGAGATTATGTGAGACATTTTTGTGTAGCTCAGCAAGCTAAAGAAGAATCCTCAAAGTGTTCAGTTCAGCAGTTTTGGGGTGTCCCATGCTCCCTTCACCCCATCCAAGTTCATCGTTCCAATAAAACCCTAAAAGACACCCCTAGACTGTTCCATTGAGCAAGGGGAAGAGTGAAGAAAATGCTGTGTGCCTAGTTCAGTTCACCAGTGTCTCCCTAGGGATGCCCTACACTTATTTCTCTTTTTTAATGTCTTCTGCAGAAAAAAAAATGATGACACTGGAAATAAAGAACCAGTAAGAAAGTTCCAATAAATATTCTGTCACAAATCAGCCTTCTGGAAGGAGGGGTTGGTACTATAAGGATATGGACCCAGAAACTCCTCTGCGTCCAACCTCAGCCCATCTTATTGAGCCATCAAAAATCCTCATAAGCACTCCGTCAGATATCTGTGCTCACCTTTGTTGATGCCTGGTTCCTTGATGAACTCTAAACTTCCTAGCTCAATCCCTTGATTTCCTATTTTTTTTTTATAATTTACATTTTTATTCAGTATATAAACATTACAAGAGTAGGATAATTTAAAGACCATACAAGTATAAGTGTTATACATCTGAGAGTCCTAAACAATCCACAGCAAAAACATAGGAGTGTACACACATCTAACGAACATTTATTAGGGTCCGTGGGTTCGGGGTAGCGGGGGCGACCCCAAACCACCCTCCAATCCCATGCCATCTATCTCCTGGGCGTGTTAAATCAGAGGGGATAGCCCGGCCATTCGCCCCCTACTCCCCCCCCCCCCCCGTGCTTCCCAGTTCCCATCTAGCAACATGTTTAACTCTCCGTTTTATTGGCTTGAACTCTCAAATAAGAATAAAC
>BLSH010237663.1:1897711-1930938 GCA_018402905.1 Glandirana rugosa
CTCCAGTTTTGTCCACTCCATAGCGTTACGTCAAAACTTTACCCCTAACAACTTGATTCTGCGGTGGACAATCTAGGAGGGGACCCCCAAAAGCAAACAATTGACACAATTGCTGGGTATTGCTAATTTCTAGTATATCAACGGGCAATTTAAACGTAGACCAACACAGAATGTAAGGGGTCACCTAACATGGGCCCAATGGCAGACACAGAACATGGACTCTGCATAGACACCTGAGGTTCAGTGCTCCGCCCTACGCGTTACGTCACAATGACTTAATGGAGGTCCAATACAAGAGCAAGGCTAGGAGGCACTAGGTCAAAATAAAGTTGTAAATCAATTTGTAAATCTTTAGTGTTTATACCTCACCTGTTTTGACCTCTGGATGGATCTCCTCCACTTTACACGGTTGATCACCCCTCAACCATTCCTCTACTTTAATATTGTTGACCTTGTGACCTTCCAGTGGGGGATACGAAGATCGGGAAACCTAACACACACAATGATACAGTCACCATTCAGACACATCCCTTGTCTGTTACTGGATAATGTCCCAGAATTCCCAGCACCGCTCACCTCTCCTGTCAGCAGATCAATGATCTTCTGCGTGACTTCCAGAATCTTCTTATCATTGCTTATCTCTGAAATTAGTAAGAAATGTAGAGGAACCATAATGGGGTTTTGTCCATCTACCGATGTCTTTTTCGCAACTATGTTATCCTGTGAAGAGAAAGTAAAAAAAATTATAACATACAATAAATCTGTACCACGCTGCACAGCTAGCTAATCTAAAAGCATAGTAATCAACAGCGAAAAAGTAAAACATATTGCCGAGTAATCAGCAGTGGAAAACTAAAATAATCGCGATACAACGCTAAATAAATGTGAACTGAAAACAGCGGTACTCAAAGTTACAATTAAACTTCTGGCACGCTGCACAACTAGATAATCTGAATATAATAAGCATTGCTGAGTAATTAGCAGTGGAAAATTAAAATAATTTTGGCACAGCACTAAAAAAGTGAAGTGAAAACAGCCATTGTAATAAAACATGGAACCTGTGGCACAGTATGCAACAAGTTAATCCGAAAAACATAAGCATTGCTGAGTAATCAGCAGTGGAAAATCAAAAGAATTGTGATACAAACTTTTAATAAACGGTGATGATAGCTTTCACAGTGAACTAAGGAATAAGCAGATCACTGTTTTCAGAGTAATCGGCATTAGGGGGAAGTCATTTTGACATAACACGTAGGGCAGGACGCAGCCAGGCTGTTGCAAGACACACAACAGCGGTACCTCAAAGTTATAATGAAACATGGAACCCGTGGCACTAATCTAATCGAAAAATCATAAGCGTTGCTCAGTAATCTGCAGTGGAAAATCATAAGAATTGTGATACAAGCCCCTAATAAATAGCGATGATAACTTTCACAGTGAACTAAGGAATGGACAGATCGCTAACCTTTGCAGAGTAATCAGTATGAGGGGGAAGTAGTTTTGGCGTAACGCGTAGGGCGGCGCTCTGAGCCTCAGGTGTCTATGCAGAGCGAATGTTCTATGTCTCGCAGCAGCCTGGCTTCCTACACGGCACTAAGGAATGAACAGATCACTAATGTTTCCCAAGTAATCGGCATCAGTGGAAGTCATTTTGATGAAACGCGTAGGGCGGAGCACTGAGCCTCAGGTGTCTATGAAGAACGGATGTTCTGTGTCTCGCAGCAGCCTGGCACTAAGGAATGAACAGATCACTAATGTTTACCGAGTAATCAGTATCAGGGGGAAGTCGTTTTGACGTAACGCGTAGGGTGGATTGCTGAGCCTCAGATGTTCTGTGTCTCGCAGCAGCCTGGCTTACTACACGGCACTAAGGAATGAACAGATCACTAATGTTTCCCAAGTCATCAGCATCAGTGAAAGTAATTTTGACGAAACGCGTAGGTTGGAGCGCTGAGCCTCAGGTGTCTACGCAGAGCGGATGTTCTGTGTCTCACAGCAGCCTGGCACTAAGGAATGAACAGATCACAAATGTTTCCCAAGTAATCGGCATCAGTGGAAGTCACTTTGATGAAACGCGCTGAGCCTCAGGTGTCTATGCAGAGCAGATGTTCTGTGTCTCACAGCAGCCTGGCACTAAGGAATGAACAGATCACTAATGTTTGCCAAGTAATCTACATCTGTGGTCGTTTTGACGAAACGCATAGGATGGAGTGCTTAGCCTCAGGTGTCTATGCAGAGCAGATGTTCTGTGTCTCGCAGAAGCCTGGCATTACCAGAGCTGTCAGCTGGATCGGCCCATTGCGGTGAGCTGCGGGGGTAGCCCCCACTCTGAGATTAGAGACGGATTCACAGTATACATATGTGAAAAATTCCACGCACTTCTGCTAACCACCGGTGTCACAAATGAAATAAAGCAGCAAGAACCCAAGGTTATAATCACTTTCAGAATAATGAAACCATAAATCTATACCGTGCAGTGCAAGTAGCTAATTTGAAAAAAAAAATTGCAGAGTAATCAGCAGTGGAAAATTAAAATAATCATGATACAACACTAAATAGCGAACTAAAGACAGCGGTACTCGAAGTTATAATGAAACAATGAACCTGTGGCACACCTGCAACAAGCTATTTGAAAAATCATAAGCGTTGCCAATTAATCAGCAGGGGAAAATTAAAATAATTGTGATAAAACACTGAATAAATCGTAAGCTAAAAACAGCGGTACTCAGAGTTACAATGAAGCAATGATCCTGTGGGCACACCGTGCGACGAGCTACTCAAACGTTCATAAGCGATGCCGAGTAATCAGCAGTGAAAAATCAAAGGAACTGTAATACAAACGCTTAATAAATAGTGATGGTAACTCACAGTGAACTAAAGAATAAACAGATCAATAACGTGTGCAATCCGTATCAGGGGAAGGCATATTTGACGTAACGCGTAGGGCGGAGATCTGAGTCTCAGGTGTCTATGCAGAGTGGGCACCACAGTGGGCTGATCCAGCTGACAGCTCTGTTAATGCCAGGCTGCTGCGAGACACAGAACATCTGCTCTGCATAGACACCTGAGGCTCAGCGCTCTTCCCTACGCGTTTCGTCAAAATGACTTCCCCCTGATTCTGATTACTCGGCAAGGTTAGTGATCTGTTCATTCCTTAGTTCTCTGTGAGAGTTATCATCGCTATTTATTATAGGGGAACGTTGCCCATAACAACCTGATAATAATAATTAATATTGATGCTACCAAAATTAGTTTGCGCTGTAAATTGCTTCCACCATTGTTCCTGTTTCCTCCTCGCTGAAGCCCACAGCCCCTGAGCAGCAGTAAATCTTAAGGCTGTCAGCAGATTGGCCTCTTGTGGCTGATTTATGACACAATGCTGAAAAATAGAGAGCAACTGAGCATGTGCAGAGCAGGGGGAGAGTCTATTACTGGATTTCAAACAGCACAGGCACTTATTTTTAACGTTTTACAAGGCTATACCTGCAAAAGGGTCTGCCCTGAAGTGATCCAGCAGAACTTCCACTTTAAGAATTTGTTTCACAATTATTTCGATTTTCCACTGCTGATTATTCCGCAACGTTTGTGATTTTTCGATTAGCTCGTTGCACATGTGTCAGAGGTTCATTTTTTTTCATTGTAACTTGGAGTATCGCTGTTTTCAGTTCCCTATTTAGCATTGTAGCACAATTATTACTGCTGATTACTCGGCAACGCTTATAATGATTTTTGATTGGCTTGCTGCACAGCGTATCACAGGTTCTTTGTTTCATTATAACTTTGAGTATCGTTGTTTTCAGTTCACTATTTAGGGTCATAAAACAATTATTTTAATTTTCCACTGCTGATTACTTAGCAGTGCTTATCATTTTTCGATTAGCTCATTGCACGGTGTGCCACAGGTTCTTTGTTTCAGTATAACCTTTAGCGCCGCTGTTTTAAGTTCACTATTTGTGTTGTATCACAATTAATTTAATTTCTCACTGCTGATTACTGGGCAAAGCATTTTAATTTTCCACTGCTGATTACTTAGCAATGTTTATGGTTTTTTTTTAGATTGCCTAATTGAGCAGCACAGTGCAGATTTATGGTTTCATTATCATGAAAGTGATTATAACTTTGAGCCCCTTCTGCTTTAGTTCATTTGTAGCACCGGTGGTTAGGGTGAGGAATTTTTGCTGTAACTCCGGCTCTAATCCCAGAGGTTACTCCCGCAGCTCACCGCAATGGGCCGATCCAGGTGACAGCTCTGGTAATGCCGTGTAAAAAGCCAGGCTGCTGTGAGACACAGAACATCCGCTCTGCATAGACACCTGAGGCTTGGCGCTCAACCTACGCGTTTCGTCAAAAGCCACTTCCCCCTGATTCTGATTACTATGCAAGGTTAGTGATCTGTTCATTCCTTAGTTCACTGTGAGAGTCACCATCAACATTTATTAAGAATTTGTATAACAATTCTTTTGATTTTCCACTGCTAATTACTCGGCAACGCTTGTGATTTTCGATTCCCTTGTTGCCCAGCGTGCTACAGGTTCATTGTTTCAATATCACATTATAAGCATGTCTCCGTTCTGCATGTTCTTCCCTTATTTTAGCATTTCCAGTGTGCTTGACAGGGCTGAAAAATCTGTATAATTTTTTTTCTCAGGCAGGTATCTGCTAAAAAAACAAAAAGAACTCCATAATTTTTCTCCCAGAAACCCCCTCACCTCCCCGGTCAGCAGGTAGATGATCTCCAGGGTGAGCTGTAATATCCTCTCCGTCAGGTTGCTGCAGTTTTCCTCCATTGCTCTGTTTCATTCACTTCCTGCAACAATAGCACCCATCCCCCAATGCTCAGCAGCATGGGTAAAAGGCGGCTCTTTGTTGGATGTCTCCATACAGAGGCTACAATAAAATGGCCGCCACCAGAAGATCATTATTTTCAGGAAGAGAACGAAGCTTAGTGCTTTCCACCACCTCTCCGAAAGTCACAGATACCCATCATATCACAGTCACCCATAATATAGGGGATTCGTGTCAGTTAAAATATTTTGCACAATCCATCAATCTATTCCTCCACCCGATCCATCCTTCTATCCAATATATCCATCTATTCTTCTTTCTAATCCATCCAACCATACAGGCATCCATTCCATCCAACCATCCATTCATCTAATTCATCCAATCATAGGTGTGCGCAGTCTATTGCATTAGGGTGTGCACCCCAAAGCTCAAACACACATGCGTGTATGTGCGCATGTGTATATATACTGAAGGTGTCAGTAGAGCAGTGGACGGTGTCAACTGGGCAGAGATTGTGTCAGTAGTTTTTATTTTTATTATTTTTTACAATTTGTTTTTTTTTAGGAGCCCCCGTTAGGGGCTTTGGTGAAATATCAGGGGTCTAAATAGGGAGAATCTACACCACACAGGGTGATTAGGGTGTGCCCAGGCACACCTGGCACACCATGTGCACACGCCTATGCATCCAGTCCATCCGTTCATCCTATTCATTCCATCCATTCAGCCATCCAATCCATCCTTCTATCTAATCTACCCATTTCCATCCATCCATCCATCCATCTCTCTATCCACTCATCCATCCTTCTATCCAATCCATCAATGTATCCATCCATCCAATCCATCCTTCTATCCAATCCATCCATCCTTCTATCCAATCCATCCATCCATCCACCCATCCTTCTATCCAATCCATCCATCCTTCTATCCAATCCATCCATCCATCCATCCTTCTATCTAATCCATCCATCCTTCTATCCAATCCATCCATCCATCCATCCTTCTATCTAATCCACCCGTCCTTCTATCCAATCCATCCATCCATCCATCCATCCTTCTATCTAATCCATCCATCCTTCTATCCAATCCATCCATCCATCCATCCATCCATCCTTCTATCTAATCCACCCGTCCTTCTATCCAATCCATCCATCCATCCATCCACCCATCCTTCTATCCAATTCATCCATCCTTCTATCCAATCCATCCATCCATCCATCCTTCTATCCAATCCATCCATCCAATACATCCTTCTATCCAATCCATCCATCCATCCATCCATCCATCTCTTCTATCTAATCATCCATCCATCCACCTGAGGTCTTTGTAACCACAGGAGAAGCCCTTTCACATTTTATTGCCTTAGAACACTGAATTGCGGTCCAATTTTTACTCACACAAATGGACTCTTCAGTGTCTAAATGAAAACAGACGTCTGCAAAGTGATATCAATTAACTACAATGAAATCAATACAAATACTGGACTGCATAAGTATACACCCCTCTGTAATATGACACCCTGAAACCATCACCAGCATAGGCAAGGTTTTATTCCAGAGTCACATGATTAGTAAAGTGGAGATCACCTGAGTCATGGAGTGATTGTAGTATAAATCCGGATATGTATCCGCAAGGTCCATCTCCTGCTTAATATACAGCAGATCAGAAGCCGGGTGTCCTGCATTGAAAAGCCTCCGTGCTCCACCACCCGGCAATGGACTGACCGGTCAGGTGTAATGATCTCTGCCCGTCGGTACAAGTATAGTCCCAGTTAAGTAACCCATTGCATAGGTTTCACTGCCAATGACCACCATTGCTGGGGAGAAGGGTCAGCCAAGAAGTTAAAGAGCACTGCTACTGACCACAAATGGTGGGGGGAGGTAATAAATGACCACCAATGTGTGTGGGGGGGTTATTATAGTCACTAATGCCCACGCTGGGGGTGTTATTGTGTCCACTGACATCAATGCTGGGGGTTATTATTACTGTCACTGACACCCATGATGGGGCTTACTTTGCTCCCTCTTGCTCTTCAATATATACAAGAGGGTTGAACTTTTCGGATGATGAGGTACCTTACAGCTCATTCATTTGGAGTGGCTTCCTAACTCAGTGTACCTCAACACACGAAAACACACTGCCATCGTGCGCCTCTCCCATAGTGTCCTCACTTGAGGCTCTCTGTCATTTACAAGTGCTCACCCCCAGCTCTCTCTTATGGCGGAGGCGGGCAAAGAAAGGGCAAAGAAAGGTGGGCAGGCAAAAAAAAAACAAAACGGGGAGCTGGGGGGAAGCAGGCCAGGGGAGCCTGGGACACTGGAAAGCTGTCTTCAAAGTGGCGGTATTCGCACCGATCCCCAATGAAACGTTCTATTCTCTAAACGTACCTCTAATGTAAGGGGCGTTCTTGCTCTCACTGAACATAGATGTCATTTGTTTTGTATATTCATTATTTTCAAAACCATTTGAAATTCCAGTTTCAGAAGACAGCTATATTCATTCTATTTTATGCTATTCTAATCTATTCTATTCTTTTGTTTTCTATTCTATTCTATTTTATTCTATTCAATTCCTTTCTGTTTAGCTCTATTCTATGCTATTCTGTTTTATTCTTTTCTACTTTATTCTGTTCTATTCTATTCATTTCTGTTTTATACTATTCAATGCTATTCCATTTTATTCTATTGTGTTCTAGTCTATTCATTTCTGTTTTATTCTATTCTACATTATTCTGTTCTGTTCTATTCTATTCTACATTATTCTGTTCTGTTCTATTCTATTCCTTTCTGTTTTATTCTATTCTATTTATTTATTTTCTATTCAATTTTATTCATTTGTTTTCTATTATTTTCTGTTCTGTTTATTCTATTATTTTTTCAATGCCGTATAAATATTTCTTAATAAGAACACAAAAATTGATTCACTCACATTTATTGGTGCCTGTGCCTGGCACCCGACCTGTTGGCAGGTGATTTCTTGTGGGGAAATCATCCCAAAGATGGTGTGAGAAGCCGTTCCTAGGCTTCTGCTCGATTCCCCTAAGTGAACGTGGGTGGGTGGATGTATTTCGCTATGACGTGATCAAGCCTCGATGCGTTTCAGCCAATCAGACCGGGCCATCCTCAGGAAACTCTGATCATAGTGACATACATCCACCCACATTCACTTAGGAATCAAGCAGAAGCCTAGGAACAGCTTCTCACACCATCTTTGGGCCGATTTCCCCACAAGAAATCACGTGCCAACAAGCCGGGTGCCAGGCACAGGCACCAATAAATGTGAGTCTATTTTTGAGTTTTTATTAATACATTTTTATACAACATTGCGCAATGAGGATTGTGTTTTTCTCTGTTGCCCGCAACTAGAGACACCTACAGGGGTTACCCCACATGCATATTAGACCGCACTAAAGATAGTGGGTCAACTCCCATTGGTGAGTGTGGGGCATCCATGTGGGGCACCCTGTCTGAGCACCAACAGAGCACAGTACTAAATAGACTATCAGCACGAGCACTTTACCATCACAATCCGGGATTGCCTATATGGACTTTTATTGCTATTAGGCCTCATACACACAGGCGTTTTTTGATGCCACGTTTTTTGGCATTTTTTGCAGCTCTCCATGTTATTCAATGGCCCCATAAAAACGCCAAAGTTTTTCAGCTGTAGAGGGCGTTGGCGTTCCTGAGCTGTAAATAGAACTCGGGACCAGTGCGTTCCGAGGCTGTAGCATTTTGTCGTTTTTGACTCTGAGCCGGCAAAACGCTCACTGACGCGCATTGACGCCGTATCGGCGTTAACCGGCGTTTTTGACGCCGGCATTTTCAGGTTAAAAAATAGCAGAGGAATTTTTTTTTTAAAAAACGCCTTTTGGCGCCGATGCTCACTAATGCTCAAGAACGCTTATTAATGCCGATGCAAAACGCTGACGAAAATGCCGATTTTTGCCTGACGTCGGACCCGACATTTTGCTAATATGCCGGTGTGTATGAGGCCTAGCGCGGCAATTGTTTATTTATTTATTTATGTGATTTGCTATAGCAAGTGTTGTCACCGCAGCTGGCATTTTTGAGTTTTTTGTATTTTATATCTAATTACTCTGCCTTGAGTGTATATCCACTGGCACTAAGGTTTTAATCTCTCAAAATTCTATTATAATCTATTTTATTTTTTCTATTCTATTCTACTCTGTTCTCTTCTATTCTACTTTATTCTATTATTTTCTAATCTATTATTTTATTTACTATTATTTTCAGTTATATTCTTTTCTTTTCTATTCTATTCCTTTATATTGTATTCTGTTTTATTCAAATTAATTTATTCTATTCTAAAGAAAAAACTGTCTAAGTAGGAATCATCATTTTATTTCACTTTAACACCTTTATTGTATTTTATTGCAATGTTTCCATTTCAAATTCAAATTCATTTTCAAATTCGGAAAATTAATTTAGATATAGTTTATTTCGGATTGGTAATTTCGGATACATCCAAATAACGAAAATGTTGTCCGAATTTCGATCCATAACGAAACAAATCTCACACGTCTACTATCTACAGTATGTTGAAGTATCCAACACATGATGTTCCTCAAAGGCCAAGTTCTTACAGGTCACCCTTATAGTGTTGCAAATTAGGAACAAGCAATGGTGCCATTGCTCATTAGAAACAAGAGTCCACATTATAGTTTAGCAATGAGAACTTTATTGCTGTCATACAAGGCACATGGTTGGTTACGTAAAGTAAGAAGGAAGGACAGCCAGAACCACACCATTGTCCCTGTCCTTAATGAGGAGATTTTCCCGAATTCCTAGTGATCAAAGTGAAGAAAGCACAGCAAGGATTCCTCAAAAGGGTCCAAAGCTTTTTTTTCCGTGGTCACATGATAAACATACAGCAACGTTTCGGAGCCACGCAGGTCCCCTTCGTCAGGCAAGTGACCTTTCCCAATTTCCTGTCTCTATGACACGGCAGGAGGAGATACCTAAGGATTTCTGTACATAAGAGACAGCAGTGGTTGGGTGTGGGGATTCAATCCTCCACCACAAGTCAGGAATCCCAGATCATCAGATGGCCAACAAAAGATGGTGGTGATGGGGGGGTCTAGTTCACCACAGTATTACCCTACGACATGAATATCTCCCATCTGGGAGGAATGACCCTTGCCCTCACCCTAATCATGATTGGTCTCCAGACGGAGGATCTCAGCCTATAAAGCACCACCATAACTCTTCAGCAGTCCCTGTTGGTGTGGTGGTGCTTTTTCTGGTGGACAGTTAATGCCCCTTTCTGTGTAAAACATCTACAGCAATCTGGACAGGAATACAGCCTCTCGCCGGTGTGAACTCTCATATGATTATCACGGATCATTTTAGTGGAAAAGCATTTGTGGCACTCCGAACAAGAAAAGGGCTTCTCGCCGGTGTGGACTCTATAGTGTCTTTTGAGTTGGGACGTTCGTGCGAAAGACCTTCCGCACTCGGAACACGGGAAGGGCTTCTCCCCAGTGTGCGTTCTCTGGTGATGAACGAGTTCTTGTTTTGTCATGAAGGACTTCTCGCACTCGGAACAGGAGAAGGGCTTCTGCTCGTAGTGGACTTTCTGGTGGGCAGTGAGTTGCGATCTAAGGCCAAAAGACGCCTCGCACTTGAAACAGGTGTAGGGCTTTTCACCGGCGTGAAGTTTCTTGTGGGCCACAAGGCCACAGTAGGTTATGTACAATTTTTCGCAATCTGGGCAAGAATAGATCTTCTTGCCGGTGTGGCTCATCTGATGTATGTGGAGCGCCCTTTTCATTTTAAAACCTTTCCCACATTCTGGACATAGAAATGGAAACTCAACTCTTTGATTCCCTACATTATGGACAGACTCTGATGGAAGTATCTCATTACCTCTCTTTGTACATATATCCAAATTATTACAGGATTCCTCTGGATTAGAAGGGTCTGGTGACCCATCTGCACTGTGACAACTTGGCTGGATATTTGGAATAATAGTTTGTGAGTTATCATTGGATTCCTCGGAATTAATAAGATCTGTTGATCTCTCCACATGATCAAATCTGTGATGTATGTATTCGGTACCAAGGCTAACTTCTGAAGAATATTGTGCCATGCCATTATTCTCTTCGTTACAATCCCGTGATAAAATAAGATGTCTCTCTGGGGTACTCCAGCCTCCACCTGTTGGAAAGATATTCACAACAGTACATTTATTGTTAAAGAATAACTTAACCACTTCAGCCCCGGAAGGATTTCCAGCTTTAGGACCGGAGCCCTTTTTGTGATTCGGCGCTGCATCGCTTTAACTGAAAATTGCGCAGTCGTGCGGCGTTGTACTCAAACAAAATTTGCGTCCTTTTTTTCCCACAAACAGAGCTTTCTTTTGGTGGTATTTGATCACTGCTGCGTCATTTCTGATCGCCGCTATAAACAAAAGAAGAGTGACAATTTTGCAAAAAAACCCAAATTTCTTACTTTTTGCTAAAATACAAATCCAAAAAAAAAATATAAAAAAACATTTTTTTCGCCGTTTTTGGCCGATTTATATTCTTCCTCATATTTGCGATAAAAAAATCGCAATCTCCGTTTATAGATTGGTTTGCGCAAAAGTGGTTGTGTTTACGGATGATGAGAATTAATTTTTGGGGTTTTTATTTTTTTTTTATTTTTTACTAGTAACGTCGGCGATCTGCGATTTTTAGCAGTACTGCGATATTTCAGCGGACATGTCGCACCATTTTGACACTTTTTTGGGACCATTGGCATTTATACAGCGATCAGTGCTATAAAAATGCACTGATTACTGTGTAAATGCCATTGGCAGTGAAGGGGTTAACCTGCAGGGTGCGCTGTAAGGGTTAACTGTGTTCCCTGGGCGTGTTCTAACTGTGGGGGGACTGCCCTAGCTGGGGAAAGGGAAGTGGTCACAGCCTCCGTATACAGGAAGGCTGTGATGACAGCCCTTCCCCCTTCACAGAACGGAGGTCCGTGTTTACATACACGGACCTCCGTTCTTTCACTCCGGGGGGGCCATCGCGGGTAGCCGGCGGCAATCGAAGCCGCCGCACCCGCTCCCTGGCCCTCCCCGAACACAGTGAGCGTGTTATTGCAGCCGCCGTCGTATGACGGCGATTTGCGATAACGAACCACCTTGTCGCCGTCAACCTGCGGTTGGCGGTCGGCAAGTGGTTAAGGCAAAATGTTTTCCTTTTTTTGGATAGAGTGGAGAGAGATTAGCATGCTTGTCAGTTTTTATTGCTGTCTGTGCCCCCCGTTAAGGAGATCCCCCCTCTCTATCGGTTCTGTTATCGTTATCATTGAAAGTCAAAGTAAAAAAAAATCCCATATTGTGCGCTGTCCCAAGAAAAGCAATAGAGGGCAAATCTTCCAATGGGAACACTAGTTCTGGTGACCTGGGGGTCCCCAAGGAATTCTTTTAATTTGCAGGGATTTCTTCTCACTTCCTGTTTGGCTATGGGACAGGAAGTGAAGGGAAATCTCCCTAATGTGACACAGATGGCAAAAACAAAATCTGTCAGGGGTTATAACCCTTCCTTACTCTATCCAAAATGAAGAAAAGTTTTGCCTATAGTTCTACTTTCATTTTCTGCAGGCAGAACTCATGTCCACATTGTATGTTGGTCTATATTTCAACTGTTACCTATCTGATTCCCTTCTCTCGCACAAAATTAGGTACAGCAATGACACCAACACAAGGATAGAAGTTAAATAAGGTGCACAGCACAACCAAAACAGCTATGACACCCTGGGGGGAAGGTGGTACCTACAATGATGACATTGTTATCTTGAGGGACAGAACTGAACCTCTGCCACCTGATTTGTTGGGAACCTGACATAGCATTGAGGAACAACACAGTATCTCCACCTAACATGACCCTATATTGAGGAATAGAGATGGACCTTTCATATGGTGTACAGTATCTCCTCCTCATTTGTTGGAGACACAATATTTTATTGAGGAATGGAGATGGAACTTTTATACAATGTACAGTATCTTCTCCTCATTTTTTGGGAACATGACATTATATTGAGGAATGGAAATTGACCTTTCATATGGTGTGCAGTATCTCCTCCTCATTTGTTGGATACATGATGTTATACTGAGGAACGGAGATGGACCTTTTATATGATGTACAGTATCTCCTCCTCATTTGTTGGGAACATGACATTATATTGAGGAATGGAGATGGATCTTTCATATGGTGTACAGTATCTCCTCCTCATTTGTTGGATACATGATGTTATACTGAGGAACGGAGATGGACCTTTTATATGATGTACAGTATCTTCACCTCATTTGTGGTAGATGTGATGTTATTGAGGGATGGAGATGACCCTTTCATATGATGTACAGTATCTCCTCCTCATTTGTTGGACACATGATGTTATATTGGGGAATGGAGATGGACCTTTCATATGGTGTACAGTATCTCCTCCTCATTTGTTGGATACATGATGTTATACTGAGGAACGGAGATGGACCTTTTATATATATTACAGTATGTCCTCCTCATTTGTTGGGAATATGACATTATATTGAGTAATGGACATAGGCGTGTGCAGCCTATTGCATTAGAGTGTGCACCCCAAAGCTCAAACACACATGCATATGTGTGTATCTGCATATTTATAACTGCGACACATTGATCTCCCTGCCGGCGCAGTGAAAGAGAAGTGTGTAAGCACTTCTCTTATGGCAGAGCCGATAAAAGGGAGATCTTTCCCATTTCCCCACCTGCACACAGAGTGATAATGCTAATGCTAATGCACACAAGGTGATTAGGGTGTGCACACCCGGCACATCATGTACGCACACCTATGGTAATGGAGCTGGCCCTTTCATATTCTCCCCCTCATTTATTGGGAACATGACGTTATATTGAGGAATGGAGATGGACCTTTCATATGGTGTACAGTATCTCCTCCTCATTTGTTGGGAACATGACGTTATATTGAGGAATGGAGATGGACCTTTCATATGGTGTACAGTATCTCCTCCTCATTTGTTGGGAACATGACATTATATCGAGGAATGGAGATGGACCTTTCATATGGTGTACAATATCTCCTCCTCATTTGTTGGGAACATGACATTATATTGAGGAATGGAGATGGAACTTTCATATGGTGTACAGTATCTCCACCTCATTTATGGGGAACATGATGTTATAATGAGGAATTCAAGTGGAGCTCCAGCACCCCCCCCCCCACAAAAATATTAAAAGTCAGCAGCTACAAATACTGTAGATGCTGACTTTTAATATTAGGACACTTACCTGTCCAGGGATCCTGTGATGTTCGCATCCCAGCTGATTTTTTTCGATCGGCTCCTGGGTGCTGCCGCTGCCGCTGCCATTTCTTGTAAAGGAAACCGACAGTGAAGCCTTGCGGCTTCACAGACGGCCCCCCTAAGCGCTGTGCTTTGTGAATGGCCTGGCGCCAGGGGAAGGAGGTGGGGGGGGGCGAACTTCTGGGGGACCTTGCCGTGGCAAGGTCACCTGGAAGTGGGGATTTGTACCTGTCAAGAACAGGTAAACGCTCCCCACTGAAAGGTGCCAAATGTGGCAGCAGAGGGGGGAGGAAGCAAACAAGTGCAGCTTCCCCTTTTTGTGGAGCTCCACTTTAAGTCGGACCTCTCATGTAGTGTACATTATTTCCTCTCTATTTGTTGGGAACACTGTGTATTGTGGTGAATACAAAAATGATATTCTTCAAGTGAGGACTGTTAAGTTAATCTATCATATGATGTACAGTATCTCCATGTTATTGGTTGGACATATTAGCTGGTGGTGTCGTTTAATGGATCCTGTTCTTATAAACAACATTGGGGATTTTTCCATTTTATAGATTGAGAATGGCATATAAATTCAAGAAGTGTCCATAATTGACAGAGTTAAAACGAATTAGGAAATTATTATTTCCAAGTTGACTTTGTAAATAGTTTAAAATAAAATTGGCATCCTTCCTTTGCTGGTCTACTTTGTCTGCGTCAATGTGCATACCTTAAACGTAATAAAATATGTGAAGTGAAATGAATATGTGAAGTGCTGCATTTTGTATATATGATACTTACCTGTGCTGATATCTAGAGACGATTCCTCCTTAGTAATTTCCAGCTTCATTTTCGTTTCCTTCATGGACAGATGATCATCCTTCATATACAACTCTTCTTCTGCCTTAACCTCAATTTTCATATCAATCACTTCTTCCCCCTTTAATCATAAAATAGTTTTGAGAACTTTTCTACTGAGACATAGAAGACTATAGAAGATATATATATATATATATAGACATAGAAGATTATAATCTAACTGTCAAATTTGAAAAGTTGAGATCGACATCCTCATTCCTGTTTACCTGATAATGGTGAGGGATGGTGTGATCTTCCTGTGTTGGATCCCAGGAATACAGAGGACGGGGACATCTCTCTGGTGGGTTCCCATTACTGGATCCATCTGTAGGAAACACACACACTGACTGAATACATTGTTTCTATGTGTTTATCAGATGATGGGGGATCTAGGTGGACCCTCCGTACTGCTCTCTCCTTTACAATAAAGTCTCCTCTTACCCGCTGATGTGAGTTGTAACCGGCACTCCATCTTGATGTCCTTGTAGAGATCTTTGTGTCTTTTTAAATACTCCTCCATCATACCATCCTCCTCTTCTTTTTGTATCTCTTCTTTAATAATAATATTAAAGTTGCTCCAGCTTCCACTATGAATGTCAATCTACAAAAAATAAAATGGTAAAAATGCAGCTAATGTACAGATCATAATATAGTTATCGGTTATTATTAATCTTCTACCTGATGATGGTGAAGGATGGTGGGATCTTCCTGTGTGGAATCCCGGGAATACAGAGGATTGGGACATCTCTCTGGTGGGTTCCCATTACTGGATCCATCTATAGGAAACACACACACTGCCTGAATACATTGTTTCTATGTGTTTATCAGATGATGGGGGATCTAGGTGGACCCTCCGTACTGCTCTCTTCTTTTTAATAAAGTCTCCTCTTACCCAGTTATGTGAGGGATCTAGATGGTGCTGATTCAGTGGTGGACAATCTAGAAGGCCCCCTAAAACCAACTGTTGACACAATGTTGGTTACTAACACTAGTGCTCAATTCGAGTATAACTCTGGGTAATATATAAGTAAAAAACTAGAGCACCACTGAAAAGAAGAGGTGACTCAGTATAAGCCCAACACCAGAACAAGATACCGTCACCATCCAGACACATCCCTTGTCTGCTACTGGATAATGTCCCAGAATTTCCGGCACCGCTCACCTCTCCTGTAAGGAGGTCAGTGATCTTCTTGGTGACTTCTAGGATCTTCTTTCCATTGTTTCTCTTTGGAGACAGTAAGGAACATAGAGGAACTGTAGTTCCATCTCCTGATGTCTGTTTTGCAACTATGTTATCCTGTGGAGAGAGAGTAGAAATGATATATGCTTTCCCCAGCCAGATAACTAAATAACCCAACTTTCCGCCAAGGTGCAGAGCCTTAGAAGTAGACCCCTCCAAGTCAGAGTTATCGCACAGCTACAATATTGTACCAATGATATCAAACAGGGGCAGACTCCCACCCATCAGAAAAGCTGTGTACCAGATAAAGCCAAGTCATTCTCCCAGAATCCTCCTCACCTCCCCAGTCAGCAGGTAGATGATCTCCAAGGTGAGCTGCAATATCCTCTCCGTCAGGTTTGCGCAGTTTGGCTCCATAGCTCACACTCTATTGCACTCACTCCTGCAGCCCATCCCCCAGCACTAAGCATCATGGGTAAGAAGGCAGGATCTTCGGTGATTGGTTCTTATTGGACTTTTTTTATGTCTTCATACATGGGCTACAATACAATGGCCGTTACTAGACACTGAGCCTAATGTAATACCTACACCATCTAATTCATTCATCCCATTTATCCATCCATCCATCCAAACTATACATCCATCTAATCCATTTATCAATCCAACCATCCAAACTATGGGGTTGATTTACCATAACTGGAAAGTGCAAAATCTGGTGCAGCTGTGCATGGTAGCCAATCAGCTTCTAACTTCAGCTTGTTATACATATATATCCTATTTACTATGCATCCATTTAATCAATTCATTGATCCAAACTATACATCCATCTAATCCATCCAATCCATTAATCAAAACTATACATCCATCTAATCCATCCAATCAAACTATACATCCATTTAATCCATCCAATCCATCTAATCCATCCATCAACTCCACCAAGCTTTCCATCCATTCAGTCCATTAATCCATCCAACTGTCTTTCCAATCCAATAACCTATCCATCATATATCTATTTAATCAGGGGTCTCCGAAGTTTCTAAATAAAGGGCCAGTTTACTGTTCTCCAGATTTCAGGAGTGCTGAACTCTGCCCAGTGGAAGTAGAAAATGCCCCAGTGCCAGTGGGAGTAGACAAAGCCTCGGGCTTGGTGGTCAGTGGGAAGAGAAATAGTACCATTAGTGTCGGTGGGAGGAATAGTCCCATCATTGGTGTCAGTGGGAGGATTAGTACCCCATCATTGGTGTCAGTGGGAGAAATCGTCCCATCATTGGTGTCAATGGGAAGAATAGTGCCCCATCATTGATATCAGTGGGAGGAATAGTGCCCCATCATTGGTATCAGTGGGAGGAATAGTGTCCCATCATCGGTATCAGTGGGAGTAATAGTGCCCCATCACTGGTGTTAGTGGGAGGAATAGTGCCTCAGCATTGGTGTTAGTGGGAGGAATAGTGTCCCATCATCTGTATCAGTGGGAGCAATAGTGCCAATCATTGGTATCAGTGAGAGGAATAGTGCCCCATCATTAGTATCAGTGGGAGGAATAGTGTCCCATCACTGGTGTCAGTGGGAGGAATAGTGCCTCATCATTGGTGTTAGTGGGAGGAATAGTGTCCCATCATCTGTATCAGTTGGAGGAATAGTGCCCATCATTGGTGTCAGTGGGAGGAATAGTGCCCCATCACTGTAGTCAGTGGGAGGCATAGTGCCTCATCATTGGTATCAGTGAGAGGAATAGTGCTCCATTATTGGTATCAGTGTGAGGAATAGTGTCCCATCACTGCTGTCAGTGGGAGGAATAGTGCCCCATCATTGGTATCAGTGGGAGGAATAGTGCCCCATCATTGGTATCAGTGGGAGGAATGGTGTCCCATCATTGGTGTCAGTGGGAGGAATAATGTCCCATCATTAGTATCAGTGGGAGGAATGGTGTCCCATCCTTGGTGTCAGTGAGAGGAAAAGGACCCCATCATTGGTATCAGTGAGAGGAATAGTTCCATCATTGGTATCAGTGGGAGGAATAGTGCCCCATCATTGGTGTCAGTGGGAGGAATAGTGCCCCATCATTGGTATCAGTGGGGGGAATAATGCCCCATCATTTGTATCAGTGGGAGGAATGGTGTCCCATAATTGGTGTCAGTGGGAGGAATAGTGTCCCATCATTAGGTATCAGTGGGAGGAATGGTGTCCCATCCTTGGTGTCATTGAGAGGAATAGGGCCCCATCATTGGTATCAGTGAGAGGAATAGTTCCATCATTGGTATCAGTGGGAGGAATAGTGCCCCATCATTGGTGTCAGTGGGAGGAATAGTGCCCCGTCATTGGTATCAGTGGGAGGAACAGTGCCCCATCATTGGTATCAGTGGGAGGAATAGTTCCATCATTGGTATAAGTGGGAGGAATAGTGCCCCATCATTGGTATCAGTGGGAGGAATAGTGTCCCATCATTGGTGTCAGTGGGAGGAATAGTTCCATCATTGGTATCAGTGGGAGGAATAGTGCCCCATCATTGGTGTCAGTGGGAAGAATAGTGCCCCATCATTGGTATCAGTGGGAGGAATAGTTCCATCATTGGTATCAGTGGAAGGAATAGTTCCATCATTGGTATTAGTGGGAGGAATAGTGTCCCATCATTGCTATCAGTGGGAGGTATAGTCCCAGGAATGGTACCTCATTGTTGTTGACAGTGGGAGGAATAGTGCCCTAGGGGCCACCTAAGGGCAAGTAAAGGACCGTATCTGGAGACCCCAGATTTAATTCATGCATCCAGTTCATACAATCAATACATCCATCCACCCACCCATACAGCTATACAATCTATTCATCCAACCCATCCCTCCATCAATCCGTCCATCCATCCAATCCATGCAATTCATCCATCCATCTTATCCATCCATCTAGCCCCATCATTGGTATCAGTGGGAGGAATAGTGCCCCATCATTGGTATCAGTGGGAGGAATAATGCCCCATCATTGGTGTCAGTGGGAGGAATAGTGTCCCATCATTAGGTATCAGTGGGAGGAATGGTGTCCCATCCTTGGTGTCATTAAGAGGAATAGGGCTCCATCATTGGTATCAGTGAGAGGAATAGTTCCATCATTGGTATCAGTGGGAGGAATAGTGCCCCATCATTGGTGTCAGTGGGAGGAATAGTGCCCCATCATTGGTATCAGTGGGAGGAACAGTGCCCCATCATTGGTATCAGTGGGAGGAATAGTTCCATCATTGGTATAAGTGGGAGGAATAGTGCCCGATCATTGGTATCAGTGGGAGGAATAGTGACCCATCATTGGTGTCAGTGGGAAGAATAGTGCCCCATCATTGGTATCAGTGGGAGGAATAGTGTCCCATCATTGGTGTCAGTGGGAGGAATAGTTTCCATCATTGGTATCAGTGGAAGGAATAGTGTCCCATCATTGGTATCAGTGGGAGGTATAGTCCCAGGAATGGTACATCATTGTTGTTGACAGTGGGAGGAATAGTGCCCTAGGGGCACCTAAGGGCAAGTAAAGGACCGTATCTGGAGACCCCAGATTTAATTCATCCATCCAGTTCATACAATCAATACATCCATCCATCCACCCATACAGCTATACAATCTTTTCATCCAACCCATCCCTCCATCAATCCGTCCATCCATCCAATCCATGCAATTCATCCATCCATCTTATCCATTCATTAATCCATCCAAACAAGCCACTTATTCATTCATCCATCCAATACATACATCCAATCCATCCACACAATTCATCCATCTATGCATCCAAACAATCCATCCAATCTATCTATTCCAATTCATTCATCCATCCATGCATCTATTTATTACCTAGAGGAAGAGAGAGGAGTTCAGCGTTTTCCCATCACATTTGAGACAGTTTTCTATACATGTGTGTCACATCACAAATGATAATATACTATATTACCAAAAGTATTGGGACGCCTGCCTTAACATACACATGAACTTTAATGGCATCCAAGTCTTAGTCTGTAGGGTTCAATATTTATTTGGCCCACCCTTTGCAGCTATGGCAGCTTCAACTCTTCTGATAAGGCTGTCCACAAGGTTTAGGAGTGTCTATGGGAATGTTTGACCATTCTTCTAGAAGAGCATTTGTGAGGTCAGGCACTGATGTTGGATGAGAAGGCCTGGTTCACAGCCTGCGCTCTAATTCATCCCAAAGGTGTTCTATCGGGTTGAGGTCAGGACTCTGTGCAGGCCAGTCAAGTTCCTACACCCCAAACTCGCTCATCCATGTCTTTATGGACCTTGCTTTGTGCAGTGGTGCGCAGTCATGTTGGATCAGGAAGAGGCCATCCCCAAACTCTTCCCAAAAAGTTGAGAGCATAAAATTGTCAAAGGCATGCTGATGCCTTAAAGTGATACTAAACCCTCAAGTTTTTTCGCCTATATCTCTTACTAAATAATAGCATTACATGTGAAGTCTAACCTTTTGTGTCATTTTCGCTTCTAAGTTGTTTTATTCAGGCTCCATTTTTCCCATTTCCGGTTGTCCTGTTTGCTGGGTGACCTGTGTATTGCCGATCTCATAGTGTCACCCGTGAGTGCGCGCTCACACCTATGCGACTACAGCCCTGCATAGGAACGCTGGCTGCGCCCGCACTCACTGTGCCCCCTAGGCATGGAGGACGCTGTAGCTCTGCCTCCCATGTGCTTTGACACTATGAGATCGGCAATACACGGGTCACCCAGCAAACAGGACAACCAAAAATTAGAAAAACGGAGCCTGAATAAAACAACTTAGAAGCGAAATTGACACAAAAGGTTAGAATTCTCATGTAATGCTATTATTTAGTAACAGATATAGGCAAAAAAACGTGAGGGTTTAGTATCACTTCACTTCACTGGAACTAAGGGACCAAGCCCAACCCCCTGAAAAATAACCCCACACCATAATCCCCCCCCCTCCACCAAATGATTTGGACCAACGCACAAAGCAAGGTCCATAAAGACATGGATGAGCAAGTTTGGGGTGGAGTCCTGACCTCAACCCGATAGAACACTTTGGGATGAATTCGAGCTGAGACTGTGAGCCAGGCCTTCTCGTCCAACATCAGTGCCTGACCACAAATGCTCTTCTGGAAGAATGGTCAAACATTCCCATAGACACTCCTAAACCTTGTGGACAGCCTTCCCAGAAGAGTTGAAGCTGTTATAGCTGCAAAAGGATGGGCCAGCTTTTTTCCCCACAAATAGACCTTTCTTTTGGCGGTATTTGATCACCTCTGCGGTTTTTATTTTTTGCACTATAAACAAAAAAACAACGACAATTAAAAAAAACAAAATATTTTTTAATTTTGCTATAATAAATGTCCAAAAAAAAAATATATAAAAAAAAAATGTATTCATCAGTTTAGGCCAATATATATTCTTCTACATATTTCTGGTTAAAAAAAATACAAACCATCAGAAATCATTTATGGCGTTTTTACAATATTTTTTTACTAGCAATGGCAGCAATCTGCGATTTTTATCGGGACTGCGATATTGCAGTGAACATGTTGGACATTTTTGGGACCATTGACATTTATACAGCGAGCAGATCTTTAAATATTCATTGATTACTGTATAAATGTCACTGGCAGGGAAGGGGTAAACCTGCAGGGGCAATCAAGGGGTTAACTGTGTTCCCTAGGCGTGTTCTAACTGCGTGGGGGCTGGGCTGGCAGGGGCATGACAGATCTAACTGATCCCGATGACAGGGATCAGTAGATCTCTGTCATGCCGCCTGACAGAGCGGGGAACCGCCGTGTTTACATTGTCAGGCAATCGTGGGTCGCCAGCGGACATTGAGTCCCATGGGACACTCAGGGAGCATGCGGCGGGCACAAGAGTGCTCTAGCTCCCGCGCTAGCTGCACCTGCACGTTTATAAACGGCGATTCGCGCTATGCTGCCACTCTGCAGCAGTAAATGTACACGAGCCGGCCAGGAACCGGTTAACCAAGTCAAAGAGCTTCAAGTGTTGTAGTATAAATTCACATGTATCTGAAGGGTTCAACTTCTGGCGAGTCGGTATCCTGGAGTAACCTGCACCATGAAGGCAAAAAAATTATTCAGAGCAGCTTCTTCAAAAGGTACCTGAAAGTAAATTTCCATGTTGCAGCTGAAACGCTTAGGCCTCATACACACGGGCGTATCTAAAAAAATAAACAAAACGTCGGGTCCGCCGTCAAGGAAAAAAAGTCGACGTTTTTCGGCGTTATGCATTGGCGTTTTTGAGCGTTAGTGAGCGTCGGCGTCAATAGGCGTTTTTTAAAAAAAATCATCCCTCTGCTATTTTTCAACCTAAAAACGTCGGCGTCAAAAAACGCCGGAAAACGCTGGTACAATATTAGGTGGCGTTTGTTGGCGTTAGTTGGCGTTTGTTGGCATATTGTGGCGTCGGCGTCAAAAAACGTCAAAACATTACAGCCTCAGAACGCGATGGCCATGGGTTCTACTTTCTGCTCACTAACGCCGACGCCACCTACAGCTCAGAAACGCCGACGTTTTTATGGGGCCATTGACTAACATGGAGAGCTGCAAAAAACGCCAGAAAACGCCGGCGTCAAAAAACGTCCGTGTGTATGAGGCCTTAAGAGAATTTTTTTCTGCGTTTCTCTTTGCTGATGGGAGAATGAAATTTGCTATTTTGCATTGGCAGTCAGTGAAGAAGGGCTCACGTAGATTGGTGAGCAGGGAGAGAAGGACCTTCTTATGTTGTGGGTCAGTGAATAGGAGTCTCTTTATATTGGTGGTCAGAAGAAGAAGATTTAAGGTCCAGTTAATACCTTATTCATATACATTACTTTCTATCTCAAGCCCTGATGAAGTGGGAGCTTTTGGACCCCTGAAATGCACTGTATACTCTTAATTGTCTCCCTGAAAATTACTGGAATAAGGTCATATTTGGACCTTTGGCAGAGTGGCAAATGTGGCACCTCAATTCATATTTTTGCTACACTACCCTCTTACTTTAGTGGTCAGGGGAAGAAGGACCCTCTTACATTGGTAGTCAGTAGAGAACGGCTCTGAGATTGGTGGTCAAGGTTAGGAGGGAACTCTTATACTGCCAAACCAAACAATCACACTGAAAGAAATAAAATTGAAGGTCCAGTAAACATCAAGTCCATGTACATTGCTTTCTATCTCAAGCCCTGTTGAAGGGGGTATTTTTGGACCCCAGAAAGACATGTGTTGGCTCCTCTATTGATTGTCCCTCTGACCTATACTGGAATAAAGTTATATCTGGAACTTTTAGCACTGGTGTGGAGCTTTAGTTCCAATTTTTGCTACACTAGCCTCTTACTTTGGTGGTCAGTGGAGAAAGGTCCCCTTAAATTGAAAGTCAGGCAAGAAGGACCTTCTTACATTAGTGGTTGGTGGAGAAGGCGTCCATAGATTAGTGGTTAGGGGAAGAAACAACCTCTTCCATTGGTGGTCAGTGGAGAAGGCCCTCCTTAGATTGGTGGTCAGGGGAAGAAGCAACCTCTTACCACCCCGGAAGATGTCATCTTATGACGAAACGCGTAATGTGGATGACATGCTGACGTCACCACGTTGGAAAACCAGAAGGACAGGGGTTGTGTGTATTCCGGCCGGCGCTCTTTTATATACAAGGCGTTACTGTTTCTTACTTGATGCAAGTGTATTTTTTAATGGTCTTAATACAGTTTATCTTGTTTTATCCTATGTGGAGCATTTATCTCTCTGGGTGTAAACACTATTACCACTTGGAGGAATCAATGCTGACACGGAGGAGGACCTGTTAAAGATAAATGCCCGGGCCTGGGTCTTAAGCCAAAGCGTTTTTTGACACCCAGTAACAAGGGGTCAATAGCATCTGCTAAACAGGCATTCCTGTTTTTGGTGGTGGGAGTATCACTGAAGGATCTGTTTACATTGTGGTGGTGGATATCGTGACTAATCGTTTCAATGCATGGACACTCGTGGATTTAATTTTTGTCAACTATTTTCATATAAACTGTATACGAAAAAAAAATGTAAAAAAAAAAGTTTTTTTTTGGATTAATACAGATAGCGCAACTCATTTTTAGACTATATATTAGCACTGTGTTCGGCTGAATGGAATCATGATTTTTTTTTGTCTTTTTTGATTTTAATTGTTCACATACTGTGGGACAAAAAAGTATTTAGTCAGCCACCAATTGTGCAAGTTCTCCCACTTTAAAAGATCAGAAAGGCCTGTCATTTTCATCATAGGTACACTTCAACTATGAGAGACAGAATGAGAAAAAAAAAATCCAGAAAATCACATTATCTGATTTTTAAAGAATTTATTTGCAAATTATGGTGGAAAATAAGTATTTGGTCACCTACAAAAAAGCAAGATTTCTGGCTCTCACGGACCTGTAACTTCTTCTTTAAGAGGCTCCTCTGTCCTCCACTCGTTACCTGTATTAATGGCACCTGTTTGAACTCGTTATCAGTATAAAAGACACTGGTCCACAACATCAAACAATCAGACTCCACACTCCACTATGGCCAAGACCAAAGAGCTGTCAAAGGACACCAGAACAAAATTGTAGACCTGCACCAGGCTGGGAAGACTGAATCTGCAATAGGTAAGCAGCTTGGTGTGAAGAAATCAACTGTGGGAGCAATTATTAGAAAATGGAAGACATACAAGACCACTGATAATCTCCCTCGATCTGGGGCTCCGTGCTGTTTTTCTGCAAAGGGACCAGGACGACTGATCCGTGTAAAGGAAAGAATGAATGGGGCCATGTATCGTGAGATTTTGAGTAAAAACCTCCTTCCATTAGCAAGGGCATTGTAGATGAAACGTGGCTGGGTCTTTCAGCATGACAATGATCCCAAACACACCGCCCGGGCAACGAAGGAGTGGCTTCGCAAGAAGCATTTCAAGGTCCTGGAGTGGCCTAGCCAGTCTCCAGATCTCAACCCCATAGAAAATCTTTGGAGGGAGTTGAAAATCCGTGTTGCCCAGTGACAGCCCCAAAACATCACTGCTCTAGAGGAGATCTGCATGGAGGAATGGGCCAAGCTACCAGCAACAGTGTGTAGAAACCTTGTGGAGACTTATAGAAAATGTTTGACCTCTGTCATTGCCAACAAAGGGTATATAACAAAGTATTGAGATGAACTTTTGTTATTGACCAAATACTTATTTTTCACCATAATTTGCAAATAAATTCTTTAAAAATCAGACAATGTGATTTTCTGGATTTTTTTTCTCATTCTGTCTCTCATAGTTGAAGTGTACCTATGATGAAAATTACAGGCCTCTCTCATATTTTTAAGTGGGAGAACTTGCACAATTGGTGGCTGACTAAATACTTTTTTGCCCCACTGTATTTATATAATTTTCATTGCAAAACATTAGCGCAGTATTTTTCTGTTTTGTCTTATATTGGTGGTCAATGGAGAAGGCCCCTCTTAGATTGGTGGTCAGGGGAAGAAGCATTCTCTTTTATTGGTGGTCAATGGAGAAAGTCCCCCTTAGATTGATGGTCAGGGAAGGAAGCAACCTATTATATTGGTGGTCAGTGTAGAAGACCCCCCTTATATTGCGTGGGTTTCCGCCGGGTATTCCGGTCTCCTCCCACACTCCAAAGACATGCTGGTAGGTTAATTGGATCCTGTCTAAACTGGCCCTAGCATGTGTATGGATGAATTTGAGTTAGGAATCTTAGATTGTAAGCTCCTTGAGGGTAGGGACTATATAAGTACCTGAAATAAATAAATAAATAAATTGGTGGTCAGGGAAGAAGCATCCTCTTATATTGGTGGTCAATGTAGAAGGCCCCCCTTATATTGGTGGTCAAGGGAAGAAGAAACCTCTTACATTGATGGTCAGTGGAGAAGGCCCCCCATAGATTGGTAGTCAGGGGAAAAAGCAACCTTATATTGGTGGTCAATGGAGAAAGCCCCCTCTTAGATTGGTGGTCAGGGGAAGAAGCAACCTCTTACATTGATGGTAAGTGGAGAAGACCCCCCATTGATTGGTGGTCAGGGGAAAGAGCAACCTTTTATATTGGTGGTTAAAGAAGAAGGTCCCCCTTAAATCGGTGGTCAGGGAAAGAAGCAAAAGCTTACATTGGTGGTCAATGGAGAAGCTCCACCTTTACACTTGTGGTCAGGAGAAGAAGGGCCCTCTTACACTTTCAAACCAGCTGCTGATAACACCTGTCCAGATAATGACACTGGAAGCAATACCATTAAGTGTCTAGTTACCATCTAGTCCATATACATTGTTTTCTATCTCAAGCCCTGATGAAGGGGGTGTTTTTGGACCACGGAAACATGATGGCTAATCCTTTGGTTGTCCCTCTACCCCCTACAGGAATAAAGTTGTATGTGGACCTTTTAGCAAAGGTTTGGCACTTCAGTTCAAAGTTTTTGTCTACATTAGCCTCTTACTTTAGTGAAAATGGCTCCCTTAGATTGGTGGTCAGGGGAAGATGGACTTTCTTACCCTGATAGTTTAAAAAAGATCATTGGTACCAGAGGTTGCTTATTTGAGAGGCAGAATTTGCATATTGTTCAGGAACCTCTAGTAACCTCTGGAGGAACCCTAGCGTTCCCACAGAACCTTGGTTGAGAAAGGCCGATCTACATAATCTATCTATATAGTACCTAACACATAATCTTCTCCAAAGGCTCCAGTAAGTCATGCTCCTAGTGTTGCCGATTAAGAACTAGGAAACAAGAGTCCACAATATAGTTTAGCAAAGAGAACCTTATTTTATTGCTGTCATTTAACTCTGAGACCCCACCACATGTTCTGGTTGGAGAGACCCTCCTTAGTTCTTATCTTGATGAGACAGTAGAAAAAGATACATACCACCTGTTCTGGTTGGAGAGACCTCTCTTAGTTCTTATCTTGATGAGACAGTAGAAAAAAAGATACATAAGAATTAATAAACATGAGGGAAAGAAAGAAACCAGTGGTGGTTGTGTGTGGGTACTTCCTCCTCTGCTGAAAGTCAGGGATCCATGATAATTAGATTACCAACAAAAGATGGTGGTGGTGGTGGTGGTGAGACTAGCCCACCACAGCTTTACACTACAAGGAAAATGTGCAATAAATGATAAACCAAAGAAGAACTTTTTGTAAAAGTGAAAACAAAAACATATATCACACCAAAGCACCTAAAAGTAGAATCTACCAGCCGGGTGGACTGACAATTTTAAACTGCATCATCAGTTCATCCTATGAAACATCACCAGAATCTGATGTTTGGGTGATGACTTTTCTGGTGGGAAGTTAGTGCTCCTTTGAGTTTAAAACATTTGCCGCATTCTGAACAGGAATGCGGCCTGTCACTGGTGTGACTTCTCATGTGCCTATCACAGTTCCCTTTATCGGAGAAGCACTTTCCGCACTCGGAACAGACAAAAGGCTTCTCTCCAGTGTGGACTCTGTTGTGTCTATTGAGTTGCGATTTATCGGTGAAAGACTTTCCGCACTCAGAACATGAGAAGGGCTTCTCTCTGGTGTGTGCTCTCTGGTGAAGAATGAGTTCTTGGTTGGTCACGAAGGACTTCCTGCACTCAGAACAGGAGAAGGGTTTCTGCTCATAGTGGACTCTCTGGTGAGCGGTGAGTTGTGATCTGAGGCCAAAAGATGCCTCACACTTCAAACAGTTGTAGGGCTTTTCACCAGCGTGAAGTTTCATGTGTTCCACCAGGCCATGATGTGTCATGTACTCTTTTTTGCAATCTGGGCAAGAATGGATCTCCTTGCCGGCGTGCACCATCTGATGAAATTGGAGTTCCCTTTTTGTTTTAAAACCTTTCCCACAATCTGAACACGGAAATGGAAACTCGACTTTGTGATTTGTTGTGTTATAGACAGACTTTGATAAATACATCTCATGGTCTCTCTTTGTGACTGTACCCAAATTATTAGATGCAGATTCCTCAGGATTAGAATGTTCTGGTGGTCCATTTGCATTGTGGCAGCTTGGTGGGATATTTGGAATAAAAGTTTTGGATCCTTCACAATTTAAGGGATCTGCTGATCTCTCCAAATTATCAAATTTGTGATGTATATATTGAGTAAAAAGTCTTACTCCTGGAGAATATTGAGCTATGCCATTATTTTCATTACAATTTCGAGATAAAGAAAGATGTCCTCTTGGGATATTCCAGCCATCACCCCCACCTGTTGAAAAGATGTTTTCAATAAATGACAACAGCATGTTCATGTTCTGCAAGCAGATGTCATGTATGCAATGTATGTCGGTCTATATATTAACTTTTCCCAAGAGCTCTGGCACACATTTAGGTAAAACAGTGACACCAATACAAGGATAGAAATCAGAAAAGGGTCAATTTGTAAATAAAATGATGACATTGTTAGTGATAGACCTTTTCCCACCTGATTTGTTGGAAACATGACAATATACTGGTAAAAGGATATGGCCCTTTCATATGGTCTACAGCATCTCCTCCTCATTTGTTGGGAACATGATGTTATATTGAGGAATGGAGATGGACCTTTCATATGGTGTACAGTATCTCCTCCTCCTTTGTTGGGAACATGACGTTATATTGAGGAATGGAGAAGAACCTTTCATATAGTGTACAGCATCTGCTCATTTGTTGGGAACATGACATTATATTGAGGAATGGAGATGGACCTTTCATATGGTATACAGTATCTCCTCCTCATTTGTTAGGAACACAATGTTATATTGAGGAACGGAGAAGAACCTTTCATATGGTGTACAGTATCTCCTCCTCATTTGTTGGGAACACAACGTTATATTGAGGAATGGAGAAGAACCTTTCATATAGTGTACAGCATCTGCTCATTTGTTGGGAACATGACGTTATATTGAGGAACGGAGATGGACCTTTCATATGGTGTACAGTATCTCCTCCTCATTTGTTGGGAACATGATGTTATATTGAGGAACGGAGAAGAACCTTTCATATAGTGTACAGCATCTGCTCATTTGTTGGGAACAAAATGTTATACAGAGGAGTAGAGATGGATCTATCATTTAGCATAAATTATCTCCTCTCCCTTTTTGAGATTTGAGAATATTTTGAAAAATACACAGATTATATTCGTCGGGTGAGATTGATCTACCATATGGTGTACAGTATTTCCACCTCATTTGTCAGGAAAATTAAGTGGTGTAGTTACATTGATGATGTTCTTTTGGACAACAATAGAAACATTTCCATTCTACAGATAGAGGATGTTATATACATTGAAGTACTGTCCCTACTTGACAAAATTTAAACCAATTATAAACTTCGGTCAACTTAGTAAAAAGGTTAGAATATAAAATTGTCAGCTATATAAATCATGTATAATAATAATAATAATAACAACCTCTACTTTGGTGGTCCACCGTTTATAACTCCAGTCTCCTCTTGCTGGATGGTATGATGGTCCACTTATTCTTTTCACGTTCAATCAATTTGCATACCTTATACTCGATACAGATGTGACGTGCTGCACTTTGTGCATATAATACTTACCTGTGTTGATATCTTGAGAAGATTCCTCCTTTGTAATTGTCACCATCATTTCAGCTTCCTTCATAGACAGCTGGTTTCCTCTCAGATACGTCTTTTCTTCCTCTTTAACCTCAATTTTCATATCAATCACTTCTACCCCCTTAAATCGCAAAATTGATTATCAGCACTGTTATCCTAAACTACATAGAAGAATATAATCTAACACAGTTTAGCGTCAGTTTTGAGATTAGTGCCCTCAGTCATTTACCTGATCATGATGAGGGATGGTGTGACCTTCCTGTGTTGGATGCCAGGAATACAGAGGATGGGGACATCTCTCTGGTGGGTTCCCGTTACTGGATTCATCTGTAGGAAACACACACACTGACTGAATACATTGTTTCTATGTGTTGATCAGATGATGGGGGATCTAGGTGGACCCTTCGTACTGCTCTCTCCTTTACAATAAAGTCTCCTCTTACCCGGTAATGTGAGGGGCGGCTGATTCTCCATCATGATGTCCTTGTAGGGATCCTTGTGTCCTTCTAAATTCTTCTCCATCATGCTATCCTCCTCCTCTTGTTTTATGTCTTTTTTAATATTAATATTAAAATTGGTCCAGCTTCTACTCTGAATGTAAATGTAACACAAAATAGTAAAAATGCAGCTAGTATGCAGATCATAATATAACTACCACTGATTGTTAATGCTCTACCTGATGATGGCGACGGATGGTGTGACCTTCCTGTGTGGAATCCCGGGAATACAGAGGACGGGGACATCTCTCTGGTGGGTTGCCATTACTGGATCCATCTTTAGGAAAAAAAACACTGACTGCAAACATTGTTTCTATGTAGGGTGATGGAAAATCTAGGTGGACCCTCCATACTGATCTCCTCCTCTCTCTTTATATTAAAGTCCCCTCTTACCCATTAATGTGAGGGGCGGCTGATTCTCCATCATGACATCCTTGTAGAGATCTTTGTGTCCTTCTAAATACTCCTTCATCACACCATCTTCTTTTATCTCTTTTTTAATAGTAATATTAAAATTGCTCCAGTTTCCATTCTAAATGTCAATGTAACACAAAATAGTAAAGAATTAAGTAATGTACAGATCATAATGAGACTATCAATGATTATTGATCTTGTACCTGATGATGGTGAGGGATGGTGTGATCTTCTTGTGTGGAATCCCGGGAATACAGAGGACGGGGACATCTCTCTGGTGGGTTCCCATTACTGGAGTTATCTGTGGGAAACAAACACACTGACTGAATACATTGTTTCTATGTGTTTATTAGATGGTGGACCCTCCGTACTGCTCTCTCCTTTACAATAAAGTCTCCTCTTACGCAGTGATGTGAGGGATCTAGGTGGTGCTGACTTGGTAGACAATCTAAGGGCCACCAAAACAAGCAGTTGGCACAATGTTGGTTACCAACACTAGTGCACAGTTCTCGTATATCTCTGAGCAACCTATAATTAGAGAAACAGAGCAATGCACAAAAAGAAGAGGTGGCCTAATATAGGGCCCGGCCCCAGAACAAGATCAGGAGGCATCAGACCACAAACGGTCCGTATTTGGTGATTATTTCTCACCTGTTTCGGCCTCTAATTGGATTCCTTCCACGTTACATGGCCAATCACCCCTCACATCTTCCTCCCCTTCTTCATTTGTATATTCCACTTTAATATTGTTGACACCTTCCAGTGCAGGGTGAGAAGGATGGAAAACCTGACGAGCACAATGATACAGTCGTCATCTAAAGTCCCATTATCCCATTTGTTATTACTTTACCAAGTATAGGGATGGAAGCGTGCGACTCTGACCAGTCATAGCTTCCTAAAAGTCCCAATTTCTTTCCCCCTCCCTTTTTCCAGACACATCCCTTGTCTGTTATTGGATAATGTCCCAGAATTCCCAGCACTGCTCACCTCTCCCATCAGGAGGTCAGTGATCTTCTTGGTTACTTCTAGGATCTTCTTTTTATTGTTTCTCTCTGGAACCAGTAAGGAACATAGAGGAACTATAGTGGATTCCTGCCCATCTCCTGATGTTGTTTTTGCAACTATGTTATCCTGTAGAGAGAGAGAGTAGAAATTATTCATATAAATTTCCGCCATTATGGTCTCTCCTTGTACTGATCTTGTAACAACCTAGCTGGGGGTCTACTGTGGTGATGTGCAGTCATTAAAAAAGGACTTCTGTGAGTGAAGTCCTGACCTTAGCTTTAAACTGGGCATAGTGTGATCATGGAGGTCAAACTACCAGCCAATTGGTAATGACCTGGAAGAAGTAAGAGTCCGTGTATTGTTCAAGGCTGGATAAGATATATTGCCAACACACTGACAAGCTTTTTTCGAAATGAGAAGCTCTTCTTTATCGCATGATCACATAGAACATTTCGGGAGTATGCAGGAACCCTTAATCAAGCATGTGATTTTATCATGCTCGATGAAGGAACCCCTGCAGTGCAGGGTCCTGAAACATGTGACCTATCTGATCCAAGTTATACACCATGGCCATTCGGGACAAGCTTGTTACAAAGTGAGAAGCTCTTCTTTATCGCATGATCACATAGAACGTTTCGGGAGTGTGCAGGAACCCTTAATCAAGCATGTGATTTTATCATGTTTGATAAAGGGTCCCCTGCACACACAGTCCCGAAACGTTGTATATGCAACCTACCTAATCCATGTTATATATGGCTACTGTTCGGGACAAGCTTGTTTCAAAGTGAGAAGCTCTTCTTTCTCGCATCATCACATAGAAAAAATGTTTCAGGAGTGTGCAGGGACCCTTCATCAAGCATGTGATTCTATCACGCTTGATGAAGGGTCCCCTGCATGGTCTTAAAACATTGTCTATGTGACTTATTTAATCCATTTTATATATAAAATGTATGCCCTGTGTAAAGTGTATACACTGTGACCTTTTGGGAGTCACTGCAGTACCGTCTTTACCATATGGTTGATTCCAGCATAGTGTGTGAAAAGGATAAGCTTGGGTTTGGTCTGAACCTGTGGGGGCACTATTCCTCCCACTGACACCAACAATGGGACACGATTCCTCTCACTGACACCAATGTTGGGGCACTATTCCTCCCACTGACACCAACAATGGGGCTATTCCTCCCACTGACACCAATAATGGGGCACTATTTCTCTCATTGATACCAAGGATGGGGCACTATTCCTCTCACTGACACCAAGGATGGGGCACTATTCCTCTCACTGACATCAACGATGGGGCCCTTTTCCTCCAACTGACGCCAGGACAATTTCTACTCCCATTGGCCACAGTCCGGTCCCCCTAAAGTCTGAAGGCCAGTAAACTGGCCCTTTGTTTAGAACAGGGCAGGGATGCTCCTGACACCATTGACCTAATATGGCCACATGGCCATATTGGGACAATATAATTGTCCTATTATGGCCATATTAGGTCAATGATGTCAGGAGCATCCCTGTCCCTTCGTTATGTGCAGCTGCGGGGTGGGGAATCTCCTACCAGTGAAGATGCAATCATGTGACAGCTTCCCCCCGTATCGGACGGACTTGGTTTCGGATCGAGTTTGGATCCAGCCATCAGTAGGTCTTATTTAGATATGCGGTTGGGGGGACAATAAAACTGCACAATTATTTTTACTGCCCCCCC
>BLSH010237663.1:1930948-1945612 GCA_018402905.1 Glandirana rugosa
GCTCCGTACATCTGGCCCCCCCCCCCCCCTTGAGCTTCAATAGGCAGTGGATGAGGGTGTCTACATGCCTCGGTCGTGACCCATTAAGTAACAGGGAAGCACTGCAAACGCACAGTTGTGGCACGTGTATCAGCAAAAATGGATCTCTGTTGGGAGGACTGGTAACCAGTTGTATCTCTTTTAAAAAATATGTAATTTCTTAACATTAAAAAATATCAAGGAAATCATATTAATATTTGTAAACAAAAAAAAATGCATCAGTTTTTCCTGGTGATAAGTCATTAAAATATTTTTTTTTCCCAGGCAGGTATCATTTTAAAAAAAAGAAAAACATTTTTTCCTGTAATTTTTTTCCTGGCGCTACCTTTGAGTAAATACTGAAGCACAAGGAAAACCCCCTCTGGGACCTTGAATGGGAAGACCAACTCACCAAGAAGCAAAAAAGCAGAAAAGGACCCAACGCGTTTCGATGTTTAACCAGATATCTTCTTCAGGGGTGGGTGGTCAAAATAATTAAAAACCATCCTCATATACTACAGGATACTTTGGGATCTTTTTTAGGAAAGGTTACAAATAACCCCTCTTGCCCTCCCAAAAATAAGAATATATATCGAATCGACAACAAACTGGATAGAAAAAATCTGAAGCCAGGTAGAAAAGATGGCTGAGGGAGTATCCCTATTGTAAGGATAGAGGGCAAGCCGGGCTGGTACGCATGTACATGAATAGTGAGCTCAATTCACGATTGTGAGGGTTAGGAGATCAAAAAGCGGAATAGCAATGTGCCAGAAAGCATATGGCCATAGCAAAGCTACATGCCAAGTATCCAGCCAAAGAAACCCCAAAAGGGAAACCAAACGGGGGCACAATAAATAAACCCACCCAAGTGGGAGAAGGCAGTATATCTTAGATTAACTAGGTGCATGTGTACCGTCCGTCATGCAGCAGCCACAATGAGCCCTAGGTGCGTAAATACCTGCATAAATACTAAATACCCATAAAAAAATTAAAAATAAATACCTGAAATAAATGAAAAAAAAATGAAATATATGTAATAAATACACATAATAACTAAATTCCTGTAATAAATAAATATCCATTATAAATAAATACCTGCAATAAATAAATATCTGTAATAAATAACCACAATAAAAAAATCCTGAAATGAATACATTTAAATTAAATAAATACCTGCAATAAATAAATAAATATCCTTATTAAATAAAGAAATACCCATAATAAAAATAAATATCTGTAATAAATAAAAATCCATATTAACTAAATACTTGTAATGAATTAATACCTGTTATAAATCAATAAATACCTGCAATAAACAAATATCTGTAATAAATAGACACCCACAATAAAAAAAAAATCCTATAATGAATAAATGAATAGTAAATACATACCCATTATATATAGATAAATACCCATAATATAAAATAAATATCTGCAATAAATAAATACCCATATTAAATAAATGGGTGTAATAAATAAATACCCAGATTTAAAAAAAAAAATACCCGCAATAAAAAATAAATAAACGTCTGTAATAAAATACATACAGATAATCAATACCTTTAATAAAGAAATAAATAGCTGTAATAAATAAATATCTGTTATAAACGCCTGCAATAGATAAATATCTGTAATTAATACCCATAATAGATAAATAAATAAATAACTCTAATAAATAAATAATTAGTAATTTACGCGTCATCAGATATATACCCCAAAATATAAAAGTCTTCCGCATACATGTGACTTTTATGTAACATTTCGGAATGGTAATGCTGCGTTTTAATCTAGGAAAGCTCCCTTCCCCATTTGACACCCAAAATCACTGTAGAGGTTTAAAAAAAATAGGCACATATCGACAAAAAAAAAAGAAGAAATAAATGTGTTGGCGGTGATCTCAGAATCCTCCTCACCTCCCCGGTCAGCAGGTAGATGATCTCCAGGGTGAGCTGTAATATTCTCTCCGTCAGGTTGCTGCAGTTTTCCTCCATTGCTCGCACTCTGTTCAACTCACTTCCAATACTGTGCCCATCCCCCAACTGGTTCCATTGCTCTCTGTTCAACTCATTCCCAGTATATATAATGCCCATCCCCCAACCCACAGCATCATGGGTAAAAGCTGTTTTGTTGCAGCCCAGTAGACCTGGAGGCATTATTCATTAAATAATGCTAAAAACCTGAAATTATCTATTCAAGCCCACCAAAGACTTCACGTTGTCTGAGAGCAGGATACGCTTTCTAATGTTTTTGATTTTTTTTTTTTTTTTAGCTCTTGTGTCTGCACTTCCGGGCTACAAGAAAATGGCTGACACCATTACAGGGTGAGAGGGTGAGAACTCTGCAGTCCCAATAACATTGCCCTTCAAGGAAATCTGTATACATGCGTTTCACTATAATATGTAGTATGAGTTGTCATATCAGTAATATATATTTTAAATAATATATATATATATATATTTTTTTTTTTTTAATATATATATTTTATAATTAATGATTTATTTATTTTTACATTAAAAAAAAAATTTTTAGTTGTTACAGAGAGCCACGTGATCATAGAAATAATCAACACCGTCCGTATTAGCAGGTAGGCATACAAGAATATGCAGAACATGGATGCATATGTGAGAGCCAATATTTATTACAAGTGGCCACCAACTTCGGATGAAAGAGGTTTATCAGCTATTTTGCCCCGGAGCAAAAGAGATGGCAGAAAACAAGGCTTATAGTCAGATAATAAATTTCAGTCGTGCAGACGATAGAAATAAGGGACTTTCAAACATACACCTCATGAAGTCATCAAATCGACATAGCATCGATATGCATAAAACCAATGAATTTTTATTATATTTAATATTAAAATCCACTATACAAAGACTTTAAAAAAAAAAGTTAGATCATAGAGTTTTATCTATGAGAAAACTCAAAACCATCCCATCACGATATTAGTCATGAGTAGTCTACGCGTTTCATGGGTATTCCGCTTCCTCAGGACTAAAGATGTGTTCTCATATAGTTCCTCATAATAGCATCAGTCCATCTATAAAGATGAGAATATATGACAGAATAAATCTCAGCCTCAGGGTACATGGCCTGGTGTCACTTCTATATATTATGTTCCCAGGAGGGGGGAATAGAGATAAGGACCTCCAGGTATGGGGACAGTGATATGGCCAGAGCAGATCCACAGCTGATCTCTTAAGAGAATCAGGGAGAAGGAGAGAAGTATGTTAGCAGAGTGGAGAAGATGGGGGAGATGGAGGGGGGGGGGTCTGAACAATGTGCGGGGAAGAGGGTCTGAACAATCTGCGGGGAAGAGAAAAGCCCTTTGGGCGTCCATCACCTAGTAGACCCCTTCAACCCTGGCAAACAAATGATACTAGAAGTCTGAAAAAACATAGCCGTGCTCATGAGCGCCTGTGGCGTAAAACTAAGTCTCAGAAACATTTGAATCAATATAAAACCGCCCTCCAAAAATACAGTTACAGCCTCCTCACTGCCAAGCAGACTTATTTTATCACTCTCATTAGCAACTTATCATCCCGTCCCCATCAACTCTTCTCTACCTTCAACTCTCTACTTCATCCTCCACTGCCTCAACCCACCAACTCACTCACGAGATTGCCAATCACTTCAAACAGAAGATTGATACAATTTGTGAGGACATCTCTGCTGTTCAGATACCCTCCATGCTTTACACTTCATGCCCCCAGGTACAATCATTACTTCCCTCTCTCAACCCCACCACTATAGACGAGGTCGCTAAACTACTTGCCAACATCCATCTTACCACCTGCCCTCTGGATCCTGTTCCCTCGCAAATGCTACGTTCACCCTCTGGCTCTATTCTACACTCTCTAACCCACATCTTTAATCTTTCCCTCTCTTCTGGCATCTTTCCTAACTCTCTAAAACATGCACTAGTCAGCCCTACTTAAAAAGCCCTTACTGGACCCATCCAGTCTTGACAACTTATGCCCCATCTCCTTGCTCCCCTATTTATCCAAATTCCTAGAACAACTGGTCTACAACTGACTGAGCGACTACCTTGCTGATAATAGCCTTCTTGATCCCCTTCAGTCTGGATTTCGTCCTCAACACTCCACAAAACCTACTCCCCTAAAACTAAAAAACAATCTACTAACGGCCAAACCCAATGGACACTAACCTGTACTCCTACTCCTGGACCTCTCTGCTGTCTTTGATATGTTTGACCACCCCCTCCTCCTCAAAAAACTCTTTGTTGATTCTCCACCTACTACCTAACCGCACCTTTAGCCTTACTTACAATTCTACTTCCTCCTCTCCTCTTCCTTTCTCTGTTGGGGTCCCCCAAGGTTCTGTTTTTGGACCTCTCCTATTCTCAATCTACAACTCCTCCCTGGGTCAGCTGATAGCCTCCCTTGGCTTCCAATACTACCTCCAATACCACCTCTACGCTGAGGACACCCATATCTATTTCTCTACCCCTCAGCCCACTCCCTCCGTCTCCCCACGTATCACTAATTTACTAACATATATTAGTCTGGATGTCAAAACTCAATCTATCCAAAACCAAACTTATAGTTTTTCCTCCCCCATATGCCCCTTCCCCTGATCTCTCTGTCCAAATCGATGGCACAACTATAAGCCTATCCCCGCATGCCAAGGTCCTAGGTGTAGTCCTGGACTCTGAACTCTCCTTTAAGCCCCACATCCAATCACTGTCCAAATCTTGCCGCCTCAACCTCCTCAGCATCTCCAAAATACGCCCCTTTCTAACCAATGACACAACAAAGCTATTAATTCACTCCCTGGTCATCTCTTGCCTCAACTACTGCAAATTTCTTCTCATTGGCTTACCTCTACATAGGCTATTCCCCCTTCAATTGATCATGAATACTGCTGCCAGACTCATCCACCTTACCAATCACCCAACAAATTAAATTCAAAATACTAACAACTACTTACAAAGCCATCCACAATTTAGCCCCCAGCTACATCACTAGCCTAGTCTCTAAATCCCAACCTATTAGTTTTTCTCAAGATCTCCTGCTCTCTAGCTCCCTTGTTGCCTCCTCCCATGCTCGCCTCCAGGACTTTTCCAGAGCCTCTCCAATCCTATGGAACGCCTTACCCCAAACTGTCCGATTATCTCCTACTCTTTTAGCTTTTAGAGGATCTCTGAAAACCCTTCTCTTCAGAGAAGCCTATCCTACCCACACCTAACAACTGTATTTTCATTTTCTCCATCAGATCACCCCCCGCAGTTATTAGCCTTTTGTTCCACTTGACCCTCCCTTCTAGATTGTAAGCTCTAATGAGCAGGGCCCTCTGATTCCTCCTGTATTGATTTGTATTGTAACTGTACTGTCTTCCCCCTATGTTGTAAAGCGCTGCGCAAACTGTCGGCACTATATAAATCCTGTATAATAATAATAATCTGAAGGATCTTCAAGCAATTAAGTTCTCGTTAGCTTGGGGTATTCCTCTGAGAGCATAGAATCAAGCCAACAGGACCATGTTTTCCGGCACTGTTCTTCTTATTGGTTCCATTCTGCTTTAAAGTTCTTGTTTAAGATCTATTTATCATACAAGGGTTCTTCAGAAAACGTATACATAAAAGTGCAGAAACTTTTTGAAGACCCCTCGTATCATGTAACATACTCTCTCTAGCATTCCAGGTCAGTAGGTACAGGTATTTTTCACCACGGCACACTCCATGTGCCACTCAGTCATTACCCATACAGAAGCCCGGAGCAGGAGGTTGCCCCGACACCTCAATTTCACTATGAGTCATTATGATATATGGTTACACCCCTGTGCATATAATAGTTAATAGACTAATAGCACCTCTACAACTACATGAGTGTTCCACAACTATCTTCCCTACACACAGACTGCAATGCAGGTTTACAGCCCCAATACCTGCCTAATCCTTCACTTTAGTTTTGGATAAACTGGAAAATGTCCAAGACCTTTGTGTGATTCATTCTCCATGACTGGCTACTATTATCATCAGTCCCAGTATGCTCTGACAGCTACAGGTCAATAGGATAGATCAACCTTTTCCAGTCTTTTTACCCCAGAGGAGACCTCAAAATTATTTCCTGGGGAACCCCTGCTAATACCAACTCATTATGGGTCAGTTGAAAAAATGAAATACCCCTCACCTTGGAGGCTAACAGGAAGAATATTACTTATATTGGTGGTCAGTGGGCAAAATGCCTCTTTTCCCTTACAGTGGTAGTTAGAATGCCACCCTTACAGCTGAAAAGATCAGTGGTATCATGCAGTGACGTTGGCTCTGCAACTATGGTGGCATCATCAAATTGGAGGTCCATCACCCATAGCTCAATGAACCCCTAGCAACCTGAAGGACCCTTGATTGAGAATGGCTGGGCTAGATACTTGGGATCTCATGTCCCTCTTTAGCTTTGTCAGATTGTCTATGGAGGTTCTCATTTATCCAGGTCATGATATAGCTTGTAGTAGTTAGTCACATTCAACTGGACTTGTTCTGTAATGTTGAAGACCTTTCCTAGTGTGTCCAGGGGTTTAAAGAAGCCACAAAATGTCTTCAACATTACAGTCCACGTTTTATTGAATGTGACCAACAACTACTATGTATTCTGTCAGATTGTTCAGCAGATACTTAACCATAGACACAAGCAATTCTTTCCTTTACGAATTGAAACTCGGACAAAATGTTTGTTATCCAGAGATTCCGATGTATCCGAAATTTCCAAACTGCAATAGTATTGAGTATCAACGAATCCAAAATAAATTATAATGAAACAAATCAGAATTTGAAAAGGATTTCGAAATGGAAACATATTGCAATAAATGCAGTACGGTATAAAAGTGAAATGAGATGATGAGTCCTACTTAGGCTGCTTTATAGAACAGAATAGAAAGAAACAGAATAGAATAGAAGATAAAGGAATAGGATAGAATATAATAGAAAAATAAAAAAATATAATATAATATAAAGGAACAGAATAGAATAGAAAATAAAGGAATAGAATATAAAAGAATTGAATGGAATAAAACAGAATAGAACAGAATAGAATATAAAATAGACTAGAATATAATAGAATAGAATGAAGGAATGGAATAGAAGAGAGTAGAATATACAATAAAAGACTAGAATAGAATAGAAATAAACAGACTAGACTAAAATAAAGGAAGAGGGTAGAATAGAATGGAATGGAATAGATTATAACATAACAGAATCAAATATAATAGAATATACAATAAAGGAATATAATACAATAGAAAACAAAATAATATAATATAAAATAAAGGAATAGAACAAAATAAAAAAAAATATCATATAAAATAATAGAATACAAATAAACAAAATAGACTATAAAAAAAGGAATAGGATCGAATATAAAAGAATAGAATAGAAAGGAAAGGAATATAGTAGAACACAACAAAATAGAATATAATAGAAAATAAAGGCATAGAATATAGTAAAACAGAATAGAAGAGAATAGAATAAAACACAGACCAATAGAAAATAAAAAAATAGAATAGAAAAGAATAGAAATAAACAGAGACGAATATAAAATAAAGAAATAGGATAGAATACATAGAAATAAAAAATAAAGAAATAGGATAGAATGCAATAGAAAAAAAAAGAATATAATATAAAATAAAGGAATAGAATATAAAAGAACAGAATATAAAAAGAATAGAACAGAATATAAAATAAAGCAATATAATATAAAATAAAAGAATAGAAAAGAATAAAAATACAATAAAATATAAGAGAATAGAATAAAACATAAAAAATAGAATAGAATAAAATAGAACAAATATAGCCATCTTCCAAAATCCGAATTCAAATCGATTGGAAAATAATGAATGTATGAAACGAATCCAAATATACAAAACAAATTCTGAAAGCGAATCATTCTGACATAATATGACAAAACAAAATGAATTAACTTGAAGAAAGAATCTAAAACTAAACTAATTTTTCCATTGTGCACATCTCTACTTGACCATCTCTTTGTTGGACATTTCCTAGTCTGTCCAAGCCACTTCTTCACTTGTGAATTGGGGGTTTGGAGAAGCCACAAAACACCTTGAATTGAATGCGACTACCACTACTACCACTAGATATTCTGTCAGATGGCTCAGCAGATACTTGGCCTTTGGAGAAGGTTGTAGGTTTTCTAAGCAAAGGGATGGTCAAGTTCCAATAGTTACCCTCTTAGTGTTGTTGATGAAGAACAAGTAATTGTGACCAGTGGTAACCGTACGTTTAAAACAAAAGTCCATGCTATGGTTCACCAATGAGAACTTTATTTTATGAATGGCTTGAAGTGTCCTAGGAATGAAGAATAGTCTCCTGTCCATGTTGGACATTTCCCCTCAAATTTGGTCTGGATGGCGCAGCTACAAGATAGAGGACAATCTCCTCAATGGGAAAACAAGGAAGGGCATAAAGTTGAAGTTTAAACTATTTGGGTGGGCCGACCTTTCGAACTGTCTAATTTTGATAACACTTTTTTATCTGCAGGACGATCCACGCTATGAAACACCAAGATTTTACTGCGGCTTCTGGGGGTGTGAGTTCTCTGGTGGAAAATGAGTGTCGCTTTTTGGGCAAAACACTTCCAGCAATCCGGGCAGGAAAAAGGCTTTTCGCCAGTGTGAACTCTTAGATGCTTATCACGATTTGCTTTACTGGAGAAGCATCTGCCGCACTCAGAACAGGGAAAGGGCTTCTCGCCTGTGTGGACCCTATGGTGGGTTTTGAGTTGTGACTTGAGGCTGAAGGACTTTCCGCACTCAGTACAGGAAAAGGGCTTTTCTCCAGTGTGGGTTCTCTCATGACGGACAAGTTCTTGTTTTTTTATGAAGGCCCTCTTGCACTCGTAACACGAAAAGGGCTTGTGGTCAGAGTGAACTCTCTGATGGGCTGTGAGTTGGGATTTCTGGGTGAAAGACTTTCCGCACTCGGAACACGAGAAGGGCTTTTCCCCAGTGTGAATTCTCTGGTGTGCAACCAGGTCACAGTTTTTTATGTATGATTTTTTGCAGTCCGGACAAGAATAGATTTTTTTACCGGCGTGGTCCCTCTGATGGACATGGAGTTCATATTTTTTATTGAAACCTTTCCCACACTCAGAGCATTGAAATAGAAACTCAGCTTTATGATTTTTTGGGTTATGGTTGGGTGCCTGAGAATGCTGTACAATGGTATTTTCTTCTTCATTATAGTCTGGAGATGAAATAAGGCATCCCTCTAAAGTATTCCAGCCACCGTGTGCACCTATTGAAAAGGATCGTTTGGTTAATAATAGCAGCATGATCATTGTCTCTGAGGTACATTAGCTAGTAGTGTAGGTACATTGATGATGTTCTTAAGGACAACAATTTTATATCTTATCACAGAAGATGTGTTCTATATTGATTAATCTATTGATTTTTTCTTTTCTCTTTCTCTAAACCTAAAACTAATAACAAAATAAAGACTTTTCCATGTTAGCTTATAAAAACAAAATAAAACAAATAAAACATCATCCTTACTTTGCTGGTCTACCATTTACAATTGAGTCCCCTTTTACGGGATCCTATGGTATAGAGGACACTGCACACCGCCAGCTCAGCGTGTGGTACTATGTGAAAATGGCCTCAGCCCAGGCTCTTCCACATGCCCCGATCATGTTTTGCCCAACCTACAGGTTTCTACAATTAAGCCCTACGCAGGGCAAAGCGCATCAGTGGTTTGGCACTAGGCCCTCTTTGTCTACAATGAGTGTAGAGGTTTTCATCTTCCAGCAGGAAATACCCTCGTCGAGAGAGCTCTATCTTCCATCAAGAAAAAGCCCTGGTTATCCACAATAAGTCAAAAGATCTCAATCTTTCTGCAGGAAAAGACCCTCTTTAACCACAATGAATTAAGTGAGTTCCATCTTCCAGCAAGAAAAGGCCCGCTTTGTCTACAATGAGTCAAAAGATCTCCATTTTCCAGCAGGTAAAGACTCTTGTTGTCCATAATGAATCAAGAGAGCTCCATCTTCCAGCAAGAAAAGGCCCTCATTATCCGTAATGAGTCAGAGATCTCCATCTTCTAGAAGAAGAAGGCCCCCTTTGTCCACAATGGGTTGAGATCTCCATCTTCCAGCAGAAAGAGGTCCCCATTGTACATAATGAGTCAGGATTTCCATCTTCCAGCAGGAAGAGGTCCTCATTGTCCACAATGAGTTGGGATCTCCATCTTCCAGCAGAAAGAGGTCCCCATTGTTTTACAGGATCCTATAGTATAGAGGACACTGTACACCACCAGTACTTATGTGAAAATGGCCTCAACCTAGGTTCTTCCCTGCGCCGCAGTCATGTTTTGCCCCACCCACGGGGCTTTATAATTAAGCCCTAGGCAGGGCGAAATGCATAAGTGGTTTGGCATAGCAGGGGCATAGGCAATTTTCACATACTCCCACATGCTGAGCTGGTGGTGTGCAGTGTCCTCTATACCATAGGACTCGGTGCTATCTGGATAAGCTGTCGGGATGGCCACACCCTTATCTAGTTGTGGATCAAAAACAGTGTTGAAGGGCGCTTGGATCGGTGCCGCAGGTTGCTGAGGGTTTCCATGAGTTCTTTTACTGGATGGTGTGAAGGTCTACTGATACTTTCCCTTTGTTGGTCAATCTGCATCCATATACTTACCCGTACTATTATCTAGACAAGATTCCTCCTTAGTAATTGTCACCATCATTTCAGCTTCCTTCATAGACGGTTGCTCGCCCCTCACATATGTCTCATTTTCATCTTTCACTTCAATTTTTATACCAATCACTTCTTTCCCCTAAAATCAGAAAATAATTGTGAGCATTATTATCATAAAACTAAATGGATGGTTAGAATCGAATACAGTTTAGAGCTTGGGATTAACATCCTCAGTCTCATCTACCTGATCATGGTGAGGGATGGTGTGATCTTCCTGTGTGGAATCTCGGGAATAAAGAGGAGGGGGACATCTCTCTGGTGGGTTCCCATTACTCGATCCATCTGTAGGAAATGCACACATTTGCTGATCTTAAATACATAGTTTCTATGTGTTTATGAGATGAGGTCCAGTAGGATCCTCCATACTGCTCTCTCCTTTACAATAAAGTCTCCTCTTACCTGGTGATGTCAATGGTGGCTGATTTTCCATCATGACGTCCTTGTAGAGAGTCTTGTGTCCTTCTAAATAATTCTCAATTAATCCATCCTCCTCCTCTTCTTTTATCTCTTTTTTTATAGTAATATTAAAATTGCTTCTACCCTGAATGTCAATGTAACACAAAATAGTAAATATGCAGATAATGTGCAGATCATAATGTAACTTTCAATGATTGTCAGTCTAATACCTGACCATGGTCAGAAATGCTGAGATCTTCTTGCGTGGAACACAGAGGATGGGGACATCTCTCTGGTGGGTTTCTGTTACTGGATCGATCTGTAGGAAACACCCACACTGACTGAATACATTGTTTCCTTGGTTATTACGTGATGGTTGTAACTCCATACTGCTTTCTCCTTTGCAATATGGTCTCTCCTACCTGGAGGTGTGACGTGTGGTTGGTTCTCCATCATGACGTCCTTGTAGAGATCTTTGTGTCCTTCTAAATACTCCCACTCCTCCATGTTGAAATAGACAGTGACATCCTGACACCTTATAGGAACCTGACACACACAATGATACAGTCACCATCCAGACACATCCCTTGTCTGTTACTGGATAATGTCCCAGAATTCCCAGCACCGCTCACCTCTCCTGTCAGCAGCTCAGTGATCTTCTTTGTGACCTCTAGAATCTTTTTTTCGCTATTTCTCTCAGATATCAGGGAGATGGGCGATTGAGCCATAATGGGGTTTTGTCCATTCTCAGACATAATTTTAACAACCGTATAACCCTGTAGAGGGAAGATATCACAATTATGAAGCACCAGAAGTTATTCATTAGACTTAATTCAACTGACCAGACACAACTTTCTAAATAAAACAACAACATTACCAAAAAAAGATTGAAATGGGTGAAAACTGCAAAATCGTTGTTCACAATTAGTCAAACAATCTCAATTTTTCCACAGGAAAAAGCCCTCATTGTCTACAATGAGTCAAGAGGTCTCCATTTTCCAGCAGGAAAAGGCTCTCATTGTCCATTATGAGTCAAGAAATCTCCATCTTCTAGCAGCAAAAGGCCCTTATTGTCCACAATGAGTCGAGATATCAATCTCCCAGCAGGAAGAGATCTCCATTGTCCACAATGAGTTCAGAGATCTCCATTTTCCAGCAGGAAAAATGGCCTCGTTATGTACAGTGAGTTGAGAAAGCTCCATATTCCAGTCCTCGTTGTCCACAGTGTGTTAAGATCTCCATCTTTCAGCAGAAAGAGGTTGTTGTTATCCCTAAAGAGTCAAGACAACTCCATCTTCCAGCAGGAAAAGGCCCTCAATGTCCACAATAAGTCAAGATCTCAATCTTTCAGTAAGAAGAGGTCCCCATTGTCCACAATGAGTCAAGATCTCCATCTTCCAGAAGGAAGAGGTCCCCATTGTCCACAATGAGTCCAGAGATCTTCATTTTCTGCCAGGAAAAGGCCCTTATTGTCTACAAGGAGTCAAAAGATCTCCAGCTACGCATCAGGATTCGGCCCTCTTTGTCTACAATGAGTCTAGAGATTTCCATCTTTCAGCAGAAAAGGCCTTCGTTATGTACAATGGGCCAAGAGTGCTCCATCTTCCAGCAGTAAAAATCCCTTGTTATCCACAATGATTCAAAAGATCTTAATCTTTTCACAGCAAAAGGCCCTCTTTCACCAAAATGAGTCAAGAGAGTTTCATCTTACAGAAAAGAAAAGGTCCTCGTTTTCCGCAATGAGTCAAGAAGAGAACTCCATCTTCTAGAAGTCTAGAAATCTCTATATTCCAGCAGGAAGAAGTCCCCATTGTCTACAATGAGTCAAGATCTCCATCCCTATAAGGTCCCTATTGTCTACTATGAGTTGGGATCTCCATCTTCCAGCAGCAAGAGGTCATCATTATCCACAATAAGTCCAGAGATTGCCATTTCCTGTCAGGAAAGGGCCCTCATTGTCTACAAGGAGTTGCAAGATCTCCCTCTTAAATCAGGATTTGGCCCTCTTTGTCTACAGTCAGTCTAGAGATCTCCATCTTCCAGCAGGAAAAAGCCCTCATCTACAATTGGTCAAGATCTCCATCTTGCATATTTGTCCACAATGAGTCAAGATTCCCATTTGAGAAAACTGACACCATCTCTGAGCTCTTCGTTGGATTGGGTAGCCCACAGATGGTGTCACCTTTCACAATTTTTTTTTTTTTGTTAGCTAAGATGGGGATCTGAGCGTTGGACACCCTGATCATTATTGTATCTTGTGGATCTCCCGAATAAAGTTTTCTTTAATTTCTCTAAAGAGACCATCTTTCAGCAGGAAGAGGTCCTTGTTACCTCCATCTTCCAGTAGCAAAAAGCTAGCTTATTGTCTAAAGCTTATTGTCTACAATAAGCTTTCCTTATCCACAATGCGCCCAGAGATCACCATCTTCCTCTAGGACAGTGGTTCTCAACTCCTGTCCTCGGGACCCACTAACAGGCCAGGTTTGCAGGATTACTGAAATGCATCCCAGGTGATATCATTTGCTGCTCAGTGATTGCAGTATTCTAGTCTGCATCTCCCCAAGGTAATACTTAAAATCTGGCCTGTTGGTGGGTCCTGAGGACCACTGCTCTAGGACAAGGTCTACGTCTACAAAGAGTCAAAAAGTCTCAATCTTCCAGAAAGAAAAAGCTTTTCCGAGAGCAACGCCCACAGGTGGGAGTAAAGTTTGTTTCTATTGGGGCATTTGTAGCCAATTTAGAGTCACCTGTAGGCGTGAAGCTTACCAAGTTGGCCTTCAGATAACCATGGTCTACACAGAAGTCCTTGATGTGACACCAGGTGAGTGAAGCATGAAGGCTTTATAAGCTCAGTGGGTTGTCACCCAGGGGTAGGCTGATCAGCTGACCAGAGGTAAGTATTCTAATACAGCGGGGACCAGAGGGGACTCTGGGCTAGTACAGTAGTTCCTGGCCACAATGCAAATGTTAAGGGCCATATATACATTAAAAACACGAATTTTATTCAAATCTAAGTGTAAAAAATGTCTATTTTGTCTGCAGGAAAAAAACTAAAAATGTGGTTTATATATAATATAGTGACAGGAAAAACCTGTAAATGAATATTTGGTTGTGTAGTCATAGCTGTAAAATGGTCCTCACCTCTCCGGTCAGCAGGTAGAGGATCTCCAGGGTGAGCTGGAGGATCTGCTCAGTGAGGGGGTTACTATTCTCCTCCATAGCTTACACTCACTTCTGTACCATCAGTGCGCCTCCTCCAAAGCTCAGCATTATGGGTAAGAGGAAGGCTCTCCAGTGATTGGTTCTAATCAGGCATTTTGTTGTAGCCCAGAAGAGCCTAAGAAGCATTGTTCACAATTCAACTGAAATCAATCTGGAGAGAATCGGCCAAAGATGAACCCCGACTGTGAGCAGATCGGAGATCCCACATGAACCCAACACCTCCCACATACAGTGTATGACTTACAGAGCACACATTCTAAGCAGACTCAACCCTTTACTGCCCCCACATCCAGTGTACATTAA
>BLSH010237823.1:23421-37774 GCA_018402905.1 Glandirana rugosa
AGTGACCGCAGTCATCAAAAATTAAAAATAAAAATAAATTCTGCTGTTCCCAGGGCCCCTGTGTGCTTCCCTGGTTCCCCACAAAGCTGCTGTCTTCCCCCCTCCTCTCTCCTGCCAGCTGCTGTAGAAGATGAGTCATGATGGAGAGATGAGAATGGGTCGGTCAATTTGTAATTTACCGGCTCCTTCCTTTTCTGAATGGACAGAGTCAGTGATTGGTACCAATTGGTTCATTCATAACTGAAGCATAGTAAATTCGTTTTGCTATACTTCCATTTCTGAATGAATGGGAGGCTCGGTACTCAACTATTCCTGTCCATTCGTGTGCAGCTGAGGCTCCACAGATGGAGATTGATTGCTGAGGTTTGTTTACACCCCTGATATCTCATCAAAGCCCCCCAACAGAGCTCCTAAAAACATTTGTAAAAAATAATAAAAATAAAATTGCAAAAGAAATAAGAAAATTAAATAAAAATAAAAATTAAAAACTACTGACGCCAGTGAGGGAACTATCAGGATTGCGAAGGTTGCATTTCACCTCCATGGGGAGGCCCGAAGATGGCAGTAAGGGGACCTGCTGAAAGGGTGCTGCTGCGGGACCAAAATAAAGGGACCCGTGATGGGAATAAAGGGCCCCAGGATCAGCGAGAAGAGGGAAGGGCCCTGGCCAGGGCTCAGGGGGGCCCTTCATAATTCCTTGCACCGGGGCCCTGAAGGTTCTAGTTACGCCTCTGGGCTGCTTATTATGTTTGCAGGATGGACAGACCCAAAAGGTGGCCCGATGGTCAACTAAATGAAATGCACACAGCATGCTGCCGATAAATGTGAGGCAGGTGCCTAGCATTACCAGTCTGCAACAGGAAGTGCGGCAACTGGGAGGATCTTCAGGTAGGACATTTTGCAAAAAAAAAAAAAATCACAATTTCCTTAAAGTAGAACTTTACCCATAAAAAAAAAATAAGGTTCATTAGCAGGGAACATAAATTCCACACTTATAAGTATGCTACCAAAATTAGTGTGTGCTGTACATTTCCAGCATTGCTCCTGCTTCATCTTGCTGGAGGCTGCCATTTTGCTGAAGCCCAGAACCCTTGAGCAGCGGTAAATCTTTAGGCTGTCTGCAGATCGGCCTCGCAAATTTAGCACAGTGCCAAAAATAGAGAGCAACTGAGCATGTGCAGAGCAGGGTGAGACAGTGTATTGCTGGATTGTAAAAAATATAGGTGCTTATTTTTAATGTTTTCCATAACTATATACCTGCAAAAGGGGCCAGCATGTAGCGATCTAGCAGGAATTAATTTTCTGATTAAAGTTCCACTTTAAGAAAAATGTATATAGTGAGGTTTGGTACGAAACATACTGAAAAATACTTTTTGGGTTTACATATACTTTAACATAGATTGAAGCCATAACTGCTTGGCATTTAGTTTGCATTATTTTCAACTTTCGTTTTTTCTCTTTTTAATTGCAGTGCTGCTGATCACAGGTTCACATATCCATATAAAGAAAGGACTTACCCTCTGAACCGCTTCCTTTTTCTAACAAAGTAGAAAAAAAAGAAAACAAAGTAAGAAAGGATTTCAAAGAGATGTAAGCATGGTTAATGTCATGTGTAATTTCCAACTGACAGATACAAGGGGGAGCCACAGCTGAAGGTGTTAGCAAGCACCTTACATAGCCTCCAAATCAATACATTTATTGGCTACTAATGCACTGTCTTTGCTTTGTGGAAGAGTAAGGTGTGTGTCAAAGATTAAAGATCACCAATACCAATAACTGCTGTATCTTGGTTTAGTTCCCAGGCTGGTTCTTCTAAAACAGAGCCCCCCCCCCCCACTCCTGCATGGATCACATGATGTGACATCATAGTTCATGGGTGGTCTGGGGACGGTGGCGGCTGGTGCTCAAACCTGGCCCCCCGTGGCTAAACTTTCACCACATTGTACTCTCAATTCACTCCAACATAGTCCCCCTAACCTTCCCCTCTACCTCCCCACCCTTCCCTTTCTCTTCTCCTCCTTCTCCTTTTCCATCCCCTTCTTCTCTCTCTTGCTTTATATATTCTCTCTCCTTTCTCCCATTGAGATTTGATACATTGATACAACTCTGAATGTTTTTCTTGGTTTCTTCTTTTATGTATGCATAGCCTCTATACTTGCAACTGTAGCACAAATGCAAAACCAGCATTTTTGTATAATTTGTAAAACCCAATAAAATACTATTTAAAAAAAAAAAAAAAAAAAAACCCGGCCCCCTCGCTACCCCCTCCCCCACTCCCCATCGCTTGATCAATCACCCGCTCGCTGGCCCATCGCCCACACTTACCCCGTTCAGGTCGCGGCTTCCCCCCTGCATCTCCTCCTGAGCCCCGGCAGTTGCTTCTCCTCCCAGCCAATCGGGTCTTAGGACTCCCAGCTAATCGGGCCTTAGGACCTGCATCCTGATTGGCCGGGAGGAGAAGCAGGAAGACATTAGCGAATATTAATTTGCTAATGTCACACAACTGACATCCACAACTCTGCCCCCATCTACATTACTAACCTAGTCTCAAAATACCAACCTAATCTTCCTCTTCGTTCCTCCCAAGACCTCCTGCTCTCCAGCTCCCTCATCACCTCTTCCCATATTCACCTCCAGGACTTCTCCTGAGCCTCTCCCATCCTCTGGAATTCCCTATCCCAATCTGTCAGGCTGTCTCCATATCTATCCACTTTCAGACGATCCCTGAAAACTTCAGAAGCCTATCTTGCTTCCACCTAACAACTACACTTTTTATTTTCTCCATCAGCTCATCCCCCACAGTTATTACCCTTAGGAATCACTTGACCCTCCCTCCTAGATTGTAAGCTCTAACGAGCAGGGCCCTCTTATTCCTCCTGTATTGAACTGAATTGTATTGTAACTGTACTGTCTGCATAGGTGTGTGCAGCTTATTGCATTAGGGTGTGCACCCCAAAGCTCAAATACATATACGTGTGTGTGCGTGTGTATATATACTGACGTTGTCAATAGGGCAGAGATTGGTGTCAGCGGTTTTTATTTTACAATTTTATTTTTTTGTTATTTTTTTTTACAATGTTTTTAGGAGCCCCATTAGGGAGCTTTGGTGAAATATCATGGGTCTAAACAAGGGGAATCTGCACCACATGGGCACACCTAGCACACCCTGTGCACACACCTATGACTGTCTGCCCTAATGTTGTAAAGTGCTGCGCAAACTGCCTGCGCTCTATAAATCCTGTTTAATAATAATAATAAAAAAGTGGGTGGGCTCGCCCTTTTTGAAACCAGTTTGAGCCTCAGGCTCTAATCATGTGCTTAAAAAAAAAAAACATTGAAGTCCATGCGTCTAGTGCCTGCATGGAGATTAGGAGCCGGGCGCATGGATTAGGAGAATTATGAGCGGCCGCCAGTGTCTGGAAACCTAACGGTGCTGCTCTAACAAAATAAAGCTTTATGGGCACATTGCTTTGAGGGGTGCAAATGGAGGAATTTCCAGATCTGCACGTCTTACCTTTCCCATCCTCAAAGCCAGAAAAATGATTGCCCACATAGGTGTGCGCAGCCTATTGCATCAGGGTGTGCACCACAAAAGCGCAAACAAACGTGTATGTGTGTATATATGTCAGAAGGGCAGAGAACGGTGTCAGTAGGGCAGAGATTGTGTCAGTAGTTTATTTTTGTTTTACAATTTTTTTATTTTTTATTTTTTATTTTTTACAAGATTATAGTTTATTATTTTTTTTACAATTCTTTTAGGAGCCCTGCTGGGGGGCTGTGTTGAAATATCAGGGGTCTAAACAGACCCCTGATGCCTCACTTTTGAGACAGAGAAAGTGACTGAGGACAGAGATTCCCCAGTCCCTTTCTCTGCAGCCAGGCAGCAGGGGGAATCTGCACAGTACAGGGTGATTAGGGTGTGCCCAGGCACACCTGCCACCCTATGAGCGCACGCCTATGATTGCCCACCAAAAGCCATCAGTATGCAAAAAAGCAGGCAAAGGCATAGATAAAGTTCTAGACTTATCTCAAATTGAGGAAGATGATGGTGGAGCTAACTTTTTGCCTTAAAAACAATCTAAAAGTCCATAAATGTAGATTATAGGAAATCTTCAATTCAATTCAGTGCAATTAACTCTTTAGTTTTTCCACTCCTTACGGGTCACAAGGTCCCTTAAATTATGTGGAGGAATTGAAGATAGTTAGGGGAGCCCCATGAACATAAGAAATCACTTTAAAGTTTTGCAAAATTGAGATAACACATAATTATTACACAATCCTGGTGTGTTGGGGATTTTAGGTGTGGAGGGATGGGCTATTCTATTCTATTCTATTCTGTTCCATTCAACACTTTACATTTCAGTGCACAGGTTGAATGACAAATCTATTTTAAAAAAAGACTTACCCTCTGAACTGTTGCCTTTTCCTAATGAAATAGAAAAAAAGAAAAGAAAGTAAGAAAGGATTTAGAAGAGATGTAAGCATGGGTAAGGTCATGTGTACTTTCCAACTGACAGATATAGAGGGGAACCACAGCTGAAAGTGCTAGCAGGTACCTTACAGATCTATTGCTATTCAACACTGCGTACTTTAACTGGCAATTGCGCGGTCATGCAACTCTGTAGGCAAATTAAATTTATATTCATTTTTTTCACACAAAAAGAGCTTTCTTTTGGTGGTATTTGAAAAATTAAATACCAATAAGTGTATATTAACCACTTTCCATCTGCGCTATAGCCGAAAGATGGCCACAGCGTGGGCTTAAAAATTAAACCTCTCTATTGTCCTGTTTACCATGATCATTGAAAGTGAAAGTAAAAGTAAATCCCAAATTTTGGGTTGTCCCCAGAAAAGTAATAGAGGGGAAATCTTCCAATGGGGACACTAGTTCTGGTGACCTGGGGGTTCCCAAGGAATTCCCTTAATTTGCAGGGATTTCCTCTCATTTCCTGTTTGACTATGGGACAGGAAGTGAAGGGACATCTCTGCAATAGGACACAAATGGTGGAAAAAATGTGACAGGGTTATAACCCTCCCTTGCTCTATCCTAAATGAAAAAGAAAGTTTTGCCTATAGTTCTACTTTAAGGCTATTTACTTTTAAAGGAGTTAAGGTTTTCTATTCTATGCATTAAGGTAAAAACCTTTTGTGTTTATCAGCCTCCCCAGCACCTCCTAATCACTTACCTGAGCCAGAGGCATAACTAGAACCTTCAGGGCCCCGGTGCAAGAAATTATGAAGGGCCCCTTGACCCCTGGCCAGAGCCCTTCCCTCTTCCCACTGATCCTGGGGCCCTTTACTCCTATCGTGGGTCCCTTTATTACGGTACTGCAGTGTGTCCCTTTCACAAGTTCTGCAGCATGCCCCAGGGGGACCAGGGAAGCACACAGGGGCCCTGGGAACAGCAGAAGACAAGTAAACTGGATAGAGGAAAATGGAGGAGATTGGGTCCTCTAAATGCCACCCCCGCCATCCCTCCTATTCAGGTGTACAAGGGAGGCACATGGGCCCCCTGGACCATGGGGCCCGGTTGCAATTGCAACCCCTGCAACCCCTATCGTTACGCCCCTGACCTGAGCCCTATCTCTCTCCAGCGATGTCTACAAATGTCTAAGTCATCCAGGATACTCCTCCTGATTGGCTGAGACACAGCAGCGGCGCCATTGGCTCCTGCAGCTGTCAATCGAAATCAGTCAGCCAATCAGGGATGAGAGGGGTGGGGCCAGGTTGGACTCTGTGTCTGAATGGATACACGGAGCTGTGACTTGGCTCGGCCCCCCCATAGAAAGCTGTGGGCTGAGGGGGCACTCGACAGGAGGGAGGGGCCAAGAACAGCAAAGAGGGACCTGAGAAGAGGAGGATCAGAGCTGCTCTGTGCAAAATCAACTGCACAGAGAAGGTAATTATGACATGTTTATTATTATTATTTTTTGTAAAAAACAAGACTTTACAATAACTTTAAGGGTTTAGTTACTAAACGCAAATAGACTGTGCACTTTGCAAGTGCAGCTGCTCCAGAGCTTAGTAAATGAGGTAAAGCTTCACTTGAAAAGAACACCCAATCACATGCAGGGAAAAAAATGCAGAGCTTTCCCTTACTTACTAAGCTCTGAAGCAGTGGCGGCTGGTGCTCCATTTTTTTTGGGGGGGCAAACAAACCCCCCAGCCAGGTTCGCACTTGCCCCATCTATGTTGCGGGTGGCTTGGGTGGCTTCTTCTCCCGGCCAATCTGGTCTCAAGACCAGCTTCCTGTCCTAATTGGCCTGGAGGAGAAGCAGAAAGGCAATAGCGAATGTTGATTCGCTAACGTCCAAGTGGGTGGGCAGTCTGTCCCGAGCCCAACCTTTTTTAAGCCAATTAGAGCCTCAGGCTCTAATCGTGTGCTTAAAAAAAAAGCTTGTAGAAATCTATGCGTCCGGCGCCCCACATAGAGATTAGGGGCCGGCACATGGAGATTATGGGGTGTTGCCCTTGCACCCCTTATGGACCCTGCCACAGCTGCTCTGGAGCAACTGCACTTGCAAAGTGCACAGTCTATTTTCTTTTAGTAAATCAACCACTTAGGATCAAATGTTAGGGAATGTTACATTTGCCCAGGCAACCAAAAGAAACATTGATAAATCCATATAAAGAAATTGATTACCTGTTGGTACTACGGGTCGCTCTAAAGTAGAAAAAAATGGATAGAGTGAGAATGGATTTATTAAAGCACCAAACATGGTTAGCATCACGTGTCCTTCCCAATTCACAGATGCAGAGAGGAGCTACAGCTGAGAGTACTTTACATGACCTCCAAACCTATAAACCCATTGGCTGTGGATGCACGGACATTAATTTGTGAGAAAATAGGGTGTCTTTGGATTAGAAATGTAGCCATGTCCTCCCTTGAGAGTGGCTGGTAGTAGTGGTTCACCTTATAGCTGCCCTCAATCACACCATATTTTACACATCCGTAGACACTGACCAGGCTTGTTTTATTTAGGGAAAATAACTTGGATGGGGATAAGGAATGACTGTGGAATGCCCAAAGAACTATATTACACAAACTCCATATACACTCCTGTATATGAGCACTTTCACTGCAGAGGGGCTGTTACTCCTCACAACTCTCCAGCACTCAACTTGCTGACCGTTTCTCCTACAGTTCTCTCTCCAGCACTGAACTTAGTAAATCATCACTCCATTACTTCTCTCCAGCACTGCACTTGGTTTCCAGCTTGAAAGGAAATTTATCAAGCTTCTCTGTTCCTTTCTCTTCACCGCGGTCAGCACATAACAAGGCCTACTCTCAGCAGAGCTTCTGGAACACCCATTACAGGCCAGGGATCATGGGCCCCTGAATGTGTAGCAAACGTACTTGAGTGCTAGCGGGGTCTTTGATGGGCTACAAACCCCCAACCCATCCCTCCTTCAGGTCCCACCGACCTAGTTTACTTCAGTGACTCTCCTTTCCCTGAAATGGCTGTCCACTATTCCTCTCCTGGAGCTCCAGCACTTTCTCTTGCTGTTCCCAGGGACCGTCACTCACCAAACTGGTGGATAACTTTAAAATCTCTTACTGTGTAGCACCTCCGCTGTTCTCCTGTTCCTTGTGCACCTCCAGGAATCACCACCTTCCTGGCTGCACCCGAACCTCCAAGCCCCAAGGTCACCCTCCCCAGACCGAGGCGACCTCCCGAGTAGGGGCCTCCATAGCGCCTCTGCTACATCTGCAGACTTCCACCTGACAGTTCTTCTCCCAGATTGGGCTGACTCAGAGTTTTTAAGGAGGCCTGCCCCCTGCCAATACTGCTTGGGGATTGGTCAGGGCTCCTTAGAACACTCCAGATGGCTCCACCTATCTCCCAGCTCCCTGACCAGAAACGCTCCTCCAGGTTTTTAGAAAGAATTGAAAGGTTCTAGTGACCTCATCTGTCCACTCAATGCTCCCTGAGCTACTCCTTCTGGCCCAGATCAAAACATTCAGACCTGCTCTTACATTCACGCCTGACTAGATTTCACCTCACCTAGCAAACCCTGCTAGAAAACGCACTTACAGTATGGAGGCACTACAGATATAGTTAAGCTCCTTTCACACTTGTGTAACTTATGATCCAACTTCATAAAAGGTTCCTGCACTACTTTGATCTGAGCTGCAAGGTCCATAAAGACATGGATGAGCGAGTTTGGGGTGGGGGAACTTGACTGACCTTCCTCAACCCGACAGAACACCTTTGGGATTTATTAGAGGGGAGACTGAGAGCCAGGCCTTCTCGTCCAACATCAGTGCCTTACCTTACAAATGCGTCTCTGGAAGAATGGTCAAACATCCCATAGACACTCCTAAACCTTGTGGACAGCCTTCCCAGAAGAGTTGAAGCTCCTATAGCTGCAAGGGGGGACTCAATATTGAACCCTAAGGACTAAGACTGGGATGCCACTAAAGTTAATATGCGTGTAAAGGCAGGTGTCCCAATACTTTTGACAATATAGCGTATATACAGCATATATTCACATACTCAGCTGCAAAATAAGCTTTAAGTAGACCTGGATTGAGAGGGGCTCAATTGGAAGAAGATTTACAATCTAAATTCACCTTTGAATGCTAATTGTCCCAGTACCCTTGTAGGTAATAAAAACTGTGCAGCTTAAAAAAATATTGATTTATGTAAATGCCAAATCTGTGGCTCATTTTCATCCCCTTCACCCCACAGCCTGCCAGTTGCAACAGTTCCTGTTGAAGACTGACGACACTAAGCCACTGCCGTACAATTATCAGCAGTGTTGTCAGCCTGCCATGTATAGCCATTGGGATGACTATCTGGTTTGCAGGTGGAATGTACAGCCCTATAGGCAACTCAATACCCAACTAAAGGAATGCACATGGCAAGCTACTGCAAATTGTGAGGCAGTGGCTTAGCTACGGGCGGCCCATGCATTGTGGGCGTATGGGCTACCCCTGTAACATGACCGCCGCCCTCCCTATCCATGCGCCCAGCCCCTTTCAGGATGCCGGAATTACAATTGCGAGGATGGGGCGGGGGTGTGTCTTTTTAAGCACCGATTAGATTCAGAGGCTCTGATAGGCTTCAAAAGAGGGTTGGCTCAGGGCGCAGAGAGTGCGCCACAATCCCACCCAATTGTGTGACAATAGCAAATTCATTTTAGCTATTTTTACCCTAAAGTTCCTCACCGCCAATCAGGAGGCAGGTCATAATACCTGTTTTCTGATCGGGCAGAGATTGCTGTCAGCGGTTTTTATTTTACAATTTTATTTTTTCGTTATTTTTTTTTACAATGTTTTTAGGAGCCCCATTAGGGAGCTTTGGTGAAATATCATGGGTCTAAACAAGGGGAATCTGCACCACATGGGATTATTAGGGTGTGCCCAGGCACACCTAGCACACCCTGTGCACACACCTATGACTGTCTGCCCTAATGTTGTAAAGTGCTGCACAAACTGCCGGTGCTATATAAATCCTGTTTAATAATAATAATAAAAAAGTGGGTGGGCTCACCCTTTTTGAAACCAGTTTGAGCCTCAGGCTCTAATCATTTGCTTAAAAAAAAAATACCCATTGAAATCCATGTGTCTGGTGCCTGCATGGAGATTAGGAGAATTATGAGCGGCCGCCACTGTCTGGAAACCTAACGGTGCTGCTCTAACAAAATAAAGCTTTATGGGCACATTGCTTTGAGGGGTGCAAAGGGAGGAAGTTCCAGATCTGCACGTCTTGCCAGTACCTTTCCTATCCTCAAAGCCAGAAAAATGATTGCCCACATAGGTGTGCGCAGCCTATTGCATCAGGGTGTGCACCACAAAAGCGCAAACAAACCTATATGTGTGTATATATGTCAGAAGGGCAGAGAACGGTGTCAGTAGGGCAGAGATTGTGTCAGTAGTTTATCTTTATTTTACAATTCTGTTTTTTTATTTTTTACAACATTATAGTTTATTATTTTTTTTTACAATTCTTTTAGGAGCCCTGCTGGGGGGCTGTGTTGAAATATCAGGGGTCTAGACCCCTGATGCCTCACTTTTGAGACAGAGAAAGTGACTAAGGACAGAGATTCCCCAGTCCCTTTCTCTGCAGCCAGGCAGCAGGGGGAGTGCACAGTACAGGGTGATTAGGGTGTGCCCAGGCACACCTGCCACTCTATGTGCGCACTCCTATGATTGCCCACCAAAGTCATCAGTATGCAAAAAAGCAGGGAAAGGCATAAAGTTCTAGACTTATCTCAAATTGAGGAAGATGATGGTGGAGCTAACTTATTGCCTTAAAAATAATCTAAAAGTACATAAATGTAGATTATAGGAAATCTTCAATTCAATTCAGCGCAATTCACTCTTTAGTTTTTCCACTCCTTATGGGTCACAAGGTCCCTTAAATTATGTGGAGGAATTGAAGATAGTTAGGGGAGCCCCATGAACATGAGAAATCACTTTAAAGTTTTGCAAAATTGAGATAACACATAATTATTACACAATCCTGGTGTGTTGGGGATTTTAGGTGTGGAGGGATGGGCTATTCTATTATATTCTATTCTATTCTGTTCCATTCAACACTTTACATTTCAGTGCACAGGTTGAATGATAAATCTATTTTAAAAAAAGACTTACCCTCTGAACTGTTGCCTTTTCCTAATGAAATAGAAAAAAAAGAAAAGAAAGTAAGAAAGGATTTAGAAGAGATGTAAGCATGGGTAAGGTCATGTGTACTTTCCAACTGACAGATATAGAGGGGAACCACAGCTGAAAGTGCTAGCAGGTACCTTACAGATCTATTGCTATTCAACACTGCGTACTTTAACTGGCAATTGCGCGGTCATGCAACTCTGTAGGCAAATGAAATTTATATTCATTTTTTTCACACAAAAAGAGCTTTCTTTTGGTGGTATTTGAAAAATTAAATACCAATAAGTGTATATTAACCACTTTCCATCTAGGCTATAGCCGAAAGATGGCCACAGCGTGGGCTTAAAAATTAAACCTCTCTATTGTCCTGTTTACCATTATCATTGAAAGTGAGAGTAAAAGTAAATCCCAAATTTTGGGTTGTCCCCAGAAAAGTAATAGAGGGGAAATCTTCCAATGGGGGCACTAGTTCTGGTGACCTGGGGGTTCCCAAGGAATTCCCTTAATTTGCAGGGATTTCCTCTCATTTCCTGTTTGACTATGGGACAGGACGTGAAGGGACATCTCTGCAATAGGACACAAATGGTGGAAAAAATGTGACAGGGTTATAACCCTCCCTTGCTCTATCCTAAATGAAAAAGAAAGTTTTGCCTATAGTTCTACTTTAAGGCTATTTACTTCTAAAGGAGTTAAGGTTTTCTATTCTATGCATTAAGGTAAAAACCTTTTGTGTGTATCAGCCTCCCCAGCACCTCCTAATCACTTACCTGAGCCCTATCTCTCTCCAGCGATGTCTACAAATGTCTAAGTCATCCAGGATACTCCTCCTGATTGGCTGAGACACAGCAGCGGCGCCATTGGCTCCCGCAGCTGTCAATCAAAATCAGTCAGCCAATCAGGGATGAGAGGGGGCGGGGTCAGGTTGGACTCTGTGTCTGAATGGATACACGGAGCTGTGACTTGGCTCGGCCCCCCCATAGAAAGCTGTGGGCTGAGGGGGCACTCGACAGGAGGGAGGGGCCAAGAACAGCAAAGAGGGACCTGAGAAGAGGAGGATCGGAGCTGCTCTGTGCAAAATCAACTGCACAGAGAAGGTAAATATGACATGTTTATTATTATTATTTTTTTTAAAAACAAGACTTTACAATAACTTTAAGGGTTTAGTTACTAAACGCAAATAGACTGTGCACTTTGCAAGTGCAGCTGCTCCAGAGCTTAGTAAATGAGGTAAAGCTTCACTTGAAAAGAACACCCAATCACATGCAGGGAAAAAAATGCAGAGCTTTCCCTCATTTACTAAGCTCTGAAGCAGTGGCGGCTGGTGCTCCATTTTTTTTGGGGGGGGCAAACAAACCCCCCAGCCAGGTTCGCACTTGCCCCATCTATGTTGCGGGTGGCTTGGGTGGCTTCTTCTCCCGGCCAATCTGGTCTCAAGACCAGCTTCCTGTCCTGATTGGCCTGGGGGAGAAGCAGAAAGGCAATAGCGAATGTTGATTCGCTAATGTCACAAGTGGGTGGGCAGTCTGTCCCGAGCCCAACCTTTTTTAAGCCAATTAGAGCCTCAGGCTCTAATCATGTGCTTAAAAAAAAAGCTTGTAGAAATCTATGCGTCCGGCGCCCCACATAGAGATTAGGGGCCGGCACATGGAGATTATGGGGTGTTGCCCTTGCACCCCTTATGGACCCGGCCACCGCTGCTCTGAAGCAACTGCACTTGCAAAGTGCACAGTCTATTTTCTTTTAGTAAATCAACCACTTAGGATCAAATGTTAGGGAATGTTACATTTGCCCAGGCAACCAAAAGAAACATTGATAAATCCATATAAAGAAATTGATTACCTGTTGGTACTACGGGTCGCTCTAAAGTAGAAAAAAATGGATAGAGTGAGAATGGATTTATTAAAGCACCAAACATGGTTAGCATCACGTGTCCTTCCCAATTTACAGATGCAGAGAGGAGCTACAGCTGAGAGTACCTTACATGACCTCCAAACCTATAAACCCATTGGCTGTGGATGCACGGCCATTAATTTGTGAGAAAATAGGGTGTCTTTGGATTAGAAATGTAGCCATGTCCTCCCTTGAGAGTGGCTGGTAGTAGTGGTTCACCTTATAGCTGCCCTCAATCACACCATATTTTACACATCCGTAGACACTGACCAGGCTTGTTTTATTTAGGGGAAATAACTTGGATAAGGAATGACTGTGGAATGCCCAAAGAACTATATTACACAAACTCCATATACACTCCTGTATATGAGCACTTTCACTGCAGAGGGGCTGTTACTCCTCACAACTCTCCAGCACTCAACTTGATGACCGTTTCTCCTACAGTTCTCTCTCCAGCACTGAACTTAGTAAATCATCACTCCATTACTTCTCTCCAGCACTGAACTTGGTTTCCAGCTTGAAAGGAAATTTATCAAGCTTCTCTGTTCCTTTCTCTTCACCGCGGTCAGCACATGGCAAGGCCTACTCTCAGCAGAACTTCTGGAACACCCATTACAGGCCAGGGATCATGGGCCCCTGAATGTGTAGCAAAAGTACTTGAGTGCTAGCCGGGTCTTTGATGGGCTACAAACCCCCAACCCATCCCTCCTTCAGGTCCCACCGACCTGGTTTACTTCAGTGACTCTCCTTTCCCTGAAATGGCTGTCCACTATTCCTCTCCTGGAGCACCAGCATTTTCTCTTGCTGTTCCCAGGGACTGTCACTCACCAAACTGGTGGATAACTTTAAAATCTCTTACTGTGTAGCACCTCCGCTGTTCTCCTGTTCCCTGTGCAGCTCCAGGAATCACCACCTTCCTGGCTGCACCCGAACCTCCAGGCCCCAAGGTCACCCTCCCCAGACCGAGGCGACCTCCCGGATAGTGGCCTCCATAGCGCCTCTGCTACATCTGCAGACTTCCACCTGACAGTTCTTCTCCCAGATTGGGCTGACTCAGAGTTTTTAAGGAGGCCTGCCCCCTGCCAATACTGCTTGGGGATTGGTCAGGGCTCCTTAGAACACTCCAGATGGCTCCACCTATCTCCCAGCTCCCTGACCAGAAACGCTCCTCCAGGTTTTTAGAAAGAATTGAAAGGTTCTAGTGACCTCATCTGTCCACTCAATCCTCCCTGAGCTACTCCTTCTGGCCCAGATCAAAACATTCAGGCCTGCTCTTACATTCACGCCTGACTAGATTTTACCTCACCTAGCAAACCCTGCTAGAAAACGCACTTACAGTATGGAGGCACTACAGACATAGTTAAGCTCCTTTCACACTTGTGTAACTTATGATCCAACTTCATAAAAGGTTCCTGCACTACTTTGATTTGAGCTGCAAGGTCCATAAAGACATGGATGAGCGAGTTTGGGGTGGGGGAACTTGACTGACCTTCCTCAACCCGACCGAACACCTTTGGGATTTATTAGAGCGGAGACTGAGAGCCAGGCCTTCTTGTCCAACATCAGTGCCTTACCTTACAAATGCGTCTCTGGAAGAATGGTCAAACATCCCATAGACACTCCTAAACCTTGTGGACAGCCTTCCCAGAAGAGTTGAAGCTCCTATAGCTGCAGGGGGGGACTCAATATTGAACCCTAAGGACTAAGACTGGGATGCCACTAAAGTTAATATGCGTGTAAAGGCAGGTGTCCCAATACTTTTGACAATATAGCGTATATACAGCATATATTCACATACTCAGCTGCAAAATAAGCTTTAAGTAGACCTGGATTGAGAGGGGCTCAATT
>BLSH010237823.1:46426-58221 GCA_018402905.1 Glandirana rugosa
CCGCAGCGGCAGGGCAGAGCACTGTGGCAGGCAAGGGGGGGGGGGGGTGTTGTTGCCGCCATGTTTTACCGCACCAGAAAACACCATCCCTAGTAACGCCAATGCTAATTGTGAAGTAGCATCTTAGGGCTCATGCACTGGGCCGCTCTTAGAAATCACGGGGCCCCATACAGCCTACCTGGCGGGGGAAGGGGGTGTAATTTAGGAAGACCTATTTTTTTTATTTGGGAGGAATTTACTATAAAGCATCCCCCTGTTGAGCTGATGGGGCCCGGGCTTGGTACAACAGGACAGGTTATACGGTGTTATCAGCGAACCTGCTCATGCACACTGCAGCTATATAAAAGCTGTTTTTACCAAGATTTATTTCCCTGCCTAAAAGCTTGAAGAACCTTTCATGTTTTGTGCCCGTCTCAAAAACGCAAGTTTGATGGTGTTTTTTTTTTTTCTGCCTGTAAGCCCAAAAGCCTGTAAACTAAGAAAATGCATCAGGGGCGTAGATAAGGGGGAGTCAGGGGCATCCTGCCAAAAATGCGAGCACATGCTGTCCCTCTTAGTGGCAGGGTGTAGCATGTGTAGTGCTGCAGCAAGGGTTAATAAGTCAATGGACACTCACCGAGCTGACGCTGCTCACTGCCAAAATGTCGGGCTCAGACTCACTGACACAGTCATAGATGTGCGCAGCCTACTGCATAAGGGTGGGCACCCCAAAGCTCAAAGGCAGCACAACAGAAGCAGTGGCTAGGGGTATGCACATGCCACAGCTGGGATGCTATGCCATGACAGACATTATAGAGAGCAAAGCAATATTTTTTTTTAATATTTAGATTTTGTTTTAACCACTTGCCGACCGCCAACCGCAGGTTGACGGCGGCAAAGTGGCTCGTTATCGCAAATCGCCGTCATACGACGGCGGCTGCGATAACGCACACTGTGAGAGCGCGCCCGCGCGCTCACTGTGTTCGGGGAGGGCCAGAGAGCGGGTGCGGCGGCTTCGATTGCCGCCGGCTACCCGCGATGGCCCCCCCGGAGCGGAGGAACGGAGGTCCGTGTAAGTAAACACAGACCTCCGCTCTGTGTGAGGGGGAAGGGCTGTGATCACAGCCTTCCTGTATACGAAGGCTGTGACCACTTCCCTTCCCCAGATAGTGCAGTCCCCCTACAGTTAGAACACGCCCAGAGAACACAGTTAACCCTTAGAGCGCCCCCTGCAGGTTAACCCCTTCACTGCCAATGGCATTTACACAGTAATCAGTGCATTTTTATAGCACTGATCGCTGTATAAATGCCAATGGTCCCAAAAAAGTGTCAAAATGGTCCGACATGTCCACTGAAATATCGCAGTACCGCTAAAAATCACAGATCGCCGCCATTACTAGTAAAAATAAATAAAAACCCCAAAAATGAATTCTCATCCTCCGTAAACGCGACCACTTTTGCGCAAACCAATCAATAAACGCCGATTGCGATTTTTTGTATCGCAAATATGAGGAAGAATATAAATTGGCCAAAAATGGTGAAAAAAAATGTTTTTTTATATATTTTTTTTTGGATTTGTATTCTAGCAAAAAGTAAGAAATTTGTTTTTTTTTGCAAAATTGTCGCTCTTCTTTGGTTTATAGCGGCAATCAGAAATGACGCAGAGGGTATCAAATACCACCAAAAGAAAGCTCTATTTGTGGGAAAAAAAGGACGCAAATTTTGTTTGGGTACAACGTCGCACGACCGCGCAATTTTCAGTTAAAGCGACGCAGCGCCGAATCGCAAAAAGGGCTCCGGTCCTAAAGCTGGAAATCCTTCCGGGGCTGAAGTGGTTAATTTGTTTATTTTTACATTTTTTAGTGCCCTGTTGGGGGCTTTGGTGAAATATCAGGTGTCTAGACCCAAGATGCCTCACATTTAAGACTGAGCCTCAGCTGCACAGATGAATGAACAGAAAGCACTTACAGGCTTCCTATTCATTTTCAAAGCGAAGCATAGTAAACACAGTTTACTATACTTTGATGATGAATGGACACAGGAATAACATGTACCGATCGCTCACTGTGTTTATTCAGAACAGAAAGGGGCCAGTAAATTACATATTTACCAGCCCCTTCCCCCTGCAGTGCAGCTGGAGGAAGAAAGATGAGGAGAAGCTGGCAGTGTTGCAGGGGGGAAACAAGAGGATCAGTGTCTGTAATAAGGCAATACAGATGGTCCTCCTGCTCGGCAGGTTCCAAGGCCCCCCTTTTGAACCAATAGGACCTGGGCCCAGTATAGGAGGGCCGGCTGTACTGCCTTATCAGTGGTACTGGCGCATGGTTTGATTAGGGTGTGCCCAGGCACACTCACCATACCCCCTGCGCACGCCTATGGACACGGTTCTTGTTGAATCTTTAAAATTTATTTGCACCATATACATGGACAATATGTTACAATGCTTCCCCCTACTGGATGGAGAACAGTATAACACTCTAAATCCATAACACCCCTTGCCCTTTGACAGAAACTGGCGTGACCAGAAATGTGTGAACTGCACAAAGAATACCAGACACAACGTAAGTGAATAATGTGATTTATTAAGGATATAAGTAAATGGTGATCCAAACGCACATCTAATATAATATACAGTGTAAACAACCAAGGCAACAGAAATAGTGAAAACTGCTTAAACGGGTAGAGGGAAATGTTCAAACCGTAAACGTAGCCAGGCCAGGGTCATGCGCGGGAGATCAATCAGAGGAAGCAGGGAGCAAGACAAGGCAGGAACAGGGAACGGATGACGGGGAAAGCCGATGGGACAGGATCAGACTGCAGACAGGGGTCCAGGAGCAAATTCAGGGTTCAGGATAAAGGATTCATGATTCAGGGGCACATAGAGAACAAACACCAAGGCACTGAGCATATGGTAGACAGGGTTTATATATCCTTCTTATAACGAGCGACAGGTGGTGACTCATGAGCCTCTGAGTACTGAGAGACACCCGCTGGTCAACCCTGGAACTGTGGCCCATGGACCCAGGAGCCACAGTGCCATCAGCAGATGAGCCTTTTACTAACACCCGCTGGTGGACACTGGAACTGCAGCCCATGGATCCCTAAGCTACAGCGCCACCAGCTGGAGAGACTTTTCCTGACTGTACCCACCCTCTAAGGAGCGGCCTCAGGACACTCCAAACAGCCGTAGCGGATCTAGTCCATAAGAAAAAGTCCTTTGCTACATGAGACCACTGGAAGAGTTCCTTGAAAACTGAAGTAGTCTTGAGGTTCCAGCAAGATGCCCCAATGCCAAGATCCATCGGAAGGTAACGTGTCCCCCCACCTGGATCATGCAACTGGCTGAGTGTCCCACTGCCGGGGTCAGACGACTGTCTGGGTATCCTATTGGCGAAAATCCCTGGGATGTAGCACATTCACCACTTGGAGTCCCTCAAAACAGTAGATACCCCAATGCTGGGGTCACACGGATTACCTTCAAATTTAACCCTGGGGTCATGTGACAGTACTGGAATACAGACACCGATGTGTCCTGTCATGACTGAATAGCTTGCCTGGTCTCCAGGACTTGCACTACGCATCAAAAATCAATTAGGGCTCTCTGAGGCACCGGTTACCCAACCTGGGTCCCCTTGTACACCCAGAGCTGTGGCAGTCGCTCCCAGATCATGGCAAGGCACAGATTGTTCTCCATCATTCCCTAGGAGCTTACCACGACCAGGGCCATGAAGACAAATGCAGCCATCAATGTTATGTCTAGACCACCAGGCTCGAGAGCCATAGGAGTAACACACTGCCAGAGGGACCGAGGCAACCGTCAACCGAATCTTAGGCCAAGCAGACAATCCATATAAAGCACATGAAAGCTCAGAGCTTTCTGACCCATTAACAGGTGGACACTCAGCCTTTACACAACCATCCAACTGATCAGGATGGGCAGCGGGCAGAGGCACATCAGCCTGCACTGCGTTAATGCACTCTATTAACACCTGTCGAGGGCATGCTGAATAATGCTCAAAGAAATAAGCTGAGTCATATTCGAGTAACCATACCAGCGATTCTTCTTGAGCTTTGCTGAAGGGAGGGGAAAAATCATCACTGCCCTTAGGAGTACTGGACAAAGCCAACTCTGCACACACCTGAATCAAAGGCTGAACATCACTGAACAACATACTGCCCTGATCAACTAAGACATGAGCCAGATGTATACAATCCAAAAGCTGATCACTAGTCCACTCCTTCAATGTCGGACGGCAATAATCATGATCCTCTGTCACCAGCAGAGAAAAATAAACAACCTCCTCCGGATGCATGCTGTCACTGTGTAGTCGCTTCTGGTCAGGACTGGCCTTGGTGTTATGTCAGGGACTGGTGTGACCAGAAATGTGTGAACTGCACAGAGAATACCAGACACACCGTAAGTGAATAAAGTGATTTATTAAGAATATAAGTAAATGGTGATCCAAACGCACATCTAATATAATAAACAGTGTAAACAACCAAAGCAACAGAAATAGTAAAAACTGCTTAAACGGGTATAGGGAAATGTCCAAACCGTAAACGCAGCCAGGCCAGGGTCATGCACGGGAGATCAATCAAAGGGAGCAAGACAAGGAAGGAACAGGGAACAGATGATGGGGAAAGCCGGTGAGACAGGATCAGACTGCAGACAGGGATCCAGGAGCAGATTCAGGGTTCAGGATACAGGATACAGGATTCCAAATTCAGGATTCAGGATTCAGGATTCAGGATACAGGATACAGATGCACATGGAGAACAAACACCAAGGCACTGAGCATATGGTAGACAGGGTTTATATATCCTTCCTATAACGAGCATCAGGTGGTGACTCATGAGCCTCTGATTACTGGGAGACACCCGCTGTTGAACCCTGGAACTGCGGCCATGAACCCAGGAGCCACAGTGCCATCAGCAGATGAGCCGTTTACTGACACCCGCTGGTGGACACTGGAACTGCAGCCCATGGATCCCTGAGCCACAGTGCCACCAGCTGGAGAGCCTTTTCCTGACACCCCTAGACCTCAAAGTCTTTGAGATAACTGGGAGGGTGAGTATTTCTCCTTGGACGCCTAAGGACCACTGTTTGAGGCAGTTCACTGGCACCCTCAGTTGGGTGCAATTCTTCTTCTTGTGCTGTGTCATAAGGACTGAGAGAAACTAGCTCTGCAATAACAGTTCCTGGAGGAATAGCACCTGCATCAACCAATGGTTCACCATGATCTGGCATCACTGGAATCCCAGTACCACTAGAACCAGCAGCAGGTATGATTTCACTACTTCTTTCTCGGTTCTGATCAACATGCCTTCATAATATTCTACCGTCAGTAATTTGTACTTTGTATGAAAAAGGACCTGTAGCCACAAGCACCTTTTCCGGTATCCAACAAGGCCCAGCAGCATAGTTTCTGACATAGACAGCACTGCCAGGCTCAAACACTCTCACAGATACATTAGCATCCTTTTTAAAATGCAATTCTTGCTTTTCTTGTAACTCCGATGTCAGATCAGGGTGTAAACGATCCAAACATGTTTTTAGACGATGGTTCATTAGGAGCTCTGCTGGGCTACAACCGTGCATGAGCATGGTGTCACATGTTGTTACAGAAGGAAACTTGCAAGTCTCTGATTCCAATCTCCTTGAACAATTCTCTTCAATGAGTCTTTGGTGGTCTGAACCATACGTTCAGCTTGACCATGTGATGACGGGTGAAATGGTGCAATTGTAACATGTCGAATAAGATTGCTTTCCATAAAGGCTTTGAATTCTGAGGAGGAAAATTGCGTTCCATTAACAGACACAATTGTATCTTGCAACCCATGTGTAGCAAACAGCCTCCTTAAAACTCTTATGACGGTGGTTGAGGTGGACTGATACAACTTCTAGCCATTTTGAGAAGGAATCAACAACTAAAAAAAACCTCTGTCCTTGAAAATAATGCAATAGGAGCCTCAACACCAGTTTCTAACACATGACTCAATACAGCTTTTGCAGCATTGAAAGCTGTAGAATGAACGTCAGGCCACTTCCATGGAATATCTTTATCTAGTAAACGATGCAGGGGTTCAGCAACAGTGGCTTTGTCAGGCAGAAAATAATGGTAAAAATTAAATTACCCTAGGAAAGCTTGCAGCTCTTGTTTGTTTGTTGGGACTGGAAGGATCAGTTGGATGAATTCCGTGTTCATCAATTCTGTATCCAAGGAAACCCATGCTGTTTACCCCAAAGACGCACTTCTCTTTTTTAAGTTTGAGACCAGCATCAAGAAAAATGTTTCAAAACAAGTTGTAGTTGTGAAGCCACAGACTGAATGCAATCCGCTCCAATAAGAACATCATCAAAATAAGGTACAACACCTGGAAGTCCAGATAATAGGTCCTCTATTAATTTCTGGAATATGCCGGGAGCAGTGGAAACTCCAAACTGCAAACGCTTTACTCGGAGAGCTCCTTTGTGTGTTATTACTGTTTGTGCATCCGTGGCATCGTCATCCACAAGTAATTGTTGGTAAGCATGTGCCATAGCCAGTTTGGCAAACACCTTCCCTTCTGCTAACGTAATCAGAATTTCATGTACAGCTGGAATCTGATAGGGAAGTTCCTGCGATGATATATATATGTAATTCCCGCATTTGCCTCTAATACTAATATCTAAATAAAGGTAGGTAATAAAACCACAAAGTCTGGAATACGTTAAAAATTAGCAAATGATATTGGCAGCACGCACAACAAACAAGATCAGTTTGTAACAAGTCTGCAGTAACGTATAATGTAGCAGCGCCAATAGGGTGAATATCCAAGTTCAGATTAACCACTGTGAGAAGAAGGCCCACATAGTGAATATACTTTCTACAGTGTATCCGGGAGATGAAAAAACATTGCAGAACATAAATCCACCTGTGATAATGGGGTATACGCTTACCAGATTCAGGTGGAAAATACGCCCAAAGGATGTATGGAGGTCAGCACAGCCAGCCAGTCGTCACCTAGGAGTCGAAACGCGTTGGGTCTGGTTTCCCTTCTGTCACACTTGATCCTTTTTACTGAAGAGCTCTGTTTTATTTTTACTTGAAGTAAGTGTATTTAATCTTTTTTTAAATAAAAATATCTCAACGGTATTACGCTATGGTGGGTTTTTCTCTTGTATTTCTCACCTTCCATGCGAGCCTTTTGGTACCGCTTCCATGACCAACTCCATAATAGGAGCACCCTGGACCTTCCTTTGAGCGGCTGGTGATGTGCGTTTTTGTGACCCTACACGGCTGACAAGAGGACCTGGCTGGCTGTGCTGACCTCCATACATCCTTTGGGCGTATTTTCCACCTGAATCTGGTAAGCGTATACCCCATTATCACAGGTGGATTTATGTTCTGCAATGTTTTTTCATCTCCCGGATACACTGTAGAGAGTATATTCACTATGTGGGCCTTCTTCTCACAGTGGTTAATAAGTTCCTGCAGTGCTTTGTTGATTGTATATTTATAGTCAGCACAAATTCTAATGTCACCATTTGGCTTCAATACTGGAGCTGCTGGGGTACACCACTTAGGATGTGTTACAGGTTCAAGTATACCTTGCTCCACAAAACGTGTAATCTCAGCATCCATTTTTGGTCTGAGAGCTAACGCAAATTCGGGTTACTGTAGGGTCTAATTTGAAAGAAACAGGAGGGCCTTTATACATGCGGAAGCCTTCTTCAAAGACTACACTAAAGTCCTCTATCACATTCTGTAGAGTAACTGGAGATACATTATAAACTCCCGATAATGAAATTCCTAAGGGTTCAAACCACTCTCTACCCAGCAATCTTGCTCTTTGCCCCTTAGTAATTATTAAGCGTAAGCATCCTCTGAAATTTCCATATTTCACTGGTACAAAGCAAGCACCCTTAACTTCCACAACTTGTTTGTTGTAGTCTACCAACTGGATATCACAGGGTGCTATTGAAGGAGCATTGTGAGGCCATTACGATGTAAAGGTTTCTTCTGAAATCAAGGAATATACACGCCCTGAATCTACTTCCATTTTGCATGGAACATCTTGTAACGCAATCTCGGTTTAAATCTTCAGTCCTGATAGAGTTTTCTACTTTATACACATAGTCATTTGTATAAACACCTGTAGAGGTTTCAATGTTCGGGACAACAATTGGCGCATTAATGGAGTGTGCTGCCGTTGGTAGTGTATTCACATTTGTAGACTGATCGTTAGGCTGACAGATTGTCTGTATGTGACCTCTACGTTTGCACGTGTGACAAACTGCATTTCTAAAACGACATGTATTACGCCTGTGTTTCCCACCGCAGCTGTAACACTTCTCTGTAAATGGAACTGCGACATCAGTGTGTGGTGGAAAGTCCTTTGTTTTAGCCTTTGACACACAATTTCTATCCAGTGAATTATCTTTGCTGGAGGCAGATTGAATTTCTTTTGAATGAAGGTATGCGGCCTCATATGCTAGCACTTCTTCTTGTGCAGTAATAAAAGTTACGTTCTGTTTGGCTAGAAGTCTCCTCTGCAGTGCTTCATCTTGTACTCCACGCACTAGTCTGTCCCTTAGCAAGGAATCTAAACTGGCACCAAAATTGCAATTTTCAGATAGCTTGCACAGTTCTGCAATATATTCTGCACTGATCTTACCCGGTTGTTGGTTTTGGCTGTTGAAATGGAAACGCCTCACTGTTTCAGATGCAGCGGGTGAAAAACGATTTTTAACAGTGCCAGTGTGTCCTCATATGAGCAGGCTTTGGGTTCAGCAGGAGATATCAGTGAGCGGGCAATATCAAAAGTCTTAGATCCAATAACACTCAGTAACACAGCTCTTTTCTGCACAGCATCGGCCACCTTATTAGCTTCCAGAAAAAACTCTAACCTGTCAGCATAAGAGTCCCATGAGGATGGCATAAGCCACATCAAATACCTCCTTGCAGTGGCATAACGATAGGGGTTGCAGGGGTTGCAATTGCAACCGAGCCCCATGGTCCAGTGGGCCCGTGTGCCTCCCTTGTACACCTGGATAGGAGGGATGGCGGGGGTGGCATTTAGAGGAACCAATCTCCTCCATTTTCCTCTATCCAGTTTACTTGTTTTCTGCTGTTCCCAGGGTCCCTGTGTGCTTCCCTGGTCCCCCCACAGAGCTGCTGTCTTCCCCCTTCCCTCTCCTACCAGCTGCTGTAGAAGATGTGTCATGATGGAGAGATGGGAATGGGTCGGTAAATTTGTCATTTACTGGCTTCTTCCTTTTCTGAATGGACAGAGTCCGTGATTGGTACCAATTGGTTTATTCATAACTGAAGCATAGTAAACTGTTTTTACTATACTTCCATTTCTGAATGAATGGGAGGCTTGGTGTCAGCTATTCCTGTCCATTCATTCTGTGCAGCTGAGGCTACACAGATGGAGATGGAGAGCTGAGGTTTGCTTAGACCCCTGATATCTCTTCAAAGCTCCCCAACAGAGCTCCTAAAAAAATGTATAAAATTGTAAAAAAAATTAAATGACATGGTAAAAAAAATTAAAATAAAAATTAAAAACTACTGACACCAGTGAGGGAACTATCAGGATAGCAAAGGTTGCAATTGTGACCGCGCCCTGGCATTTCACCACCATGGGGAGGCCCGAAGATGGCAGAAAGGGGGCCCGCTACAGAACTTTTGAAAGGGCCCCACTGCAGTACCATAATAAAGGGACCAGTGATAGGAGTAAAGGGAAGTGGGAACAGTGGGAAGAGGGAAGGGTCCTGGCAAGGGGTCAGGGGGCTCTTCATAATTTATTGCACCGGGGCCCTGAAGGTTCTAGTTACGCCTCTGCCTCTATGTGTCCCAGAGAATTATAGATGTGTCTCTAAAACACAAGTTCAGATTCACTCAAGCTGATTACCTGCGTTTTCTGCAGTGTCCCTTCACTGAATTTCCCTTTCTTGTCGCCAGTGTTGAATCTTTAAGATGTATTTGCACCATAGACATGGGCAAGTATTATATGGCTTCTTTACTCATGCAATACCACATACAGGAAACAAACAGGAACAGGAATAATAGAAACAATAGATTTGTACAGAATATATCTCTACCAAGAACAATAGCGAAGTGAACATATGTTACAATGCTTCCCCCTACTGGATGGAGAACAGTATAACACTCTAAATACATAACAGTTCTATACCGCCAGGCAGCACTGAACACAGTGGGAGTGGTGCCCATGGTCCCCGCCCACCCTGCCAGGCTGCATTGAGCACAGCAGGAGCGACGCCCATGGTCCCACCTACCCCACCAGGCAGCTTTGAACATAGCTGGAGTGGCACCTGTGGTCCCCACCCACCCCGCCAGACAGCATTGAGCACAGCGGGAGCGGTGTCCATAGTCCCACTCACCACTCTCTAGTGGTGGGCAGGACTACGAGTGCTGCTCCTGCTGTGCTCAATGCCATCTGGTGGTCTAGAACTGTGTCAGCCAGTCCGAGCCCGACATTCCAGCGGTGAACAGCATGAGGCCAATGAGCTATTAACCCTTGCAGCAGCACTACACACGCTACACTCTGACACTGAGAAGGACATCATATGCTTGCATTTTTGCAAATTCCCTTGGCTTGCTTGCAGTGCTTCCCACCTTGGGCTTGGGAGGAGCTTTGCCTGGGCCCTGGCAGAAAGCAAGGCTTGCATAGAACAGACTTACCACTACTGTGCTGATTCTGGTATTCTTTTGGTCATACTAGGTCGGGGGCATGCAACCCAGGCCATAAAGACTGCACTGTAAGAGGGGTGGAGGGCGAGAAGAGAGATGACAACATCTCTCACTGACCGCCTTGCATCACCACAGTTCTCATTTGCCAGTTTACAAGCTCGGGTGGCAGGCGATGTGGCAGGCTGCATCTGGGGACAGGCGATGCGGCAAATGACAAGCTGCATCTGGTGACAGGTGACGTGGCAAGTGACAAGCTGCATCTGGTGGCAGGCGATGTGGCAAGTGAAAAGCTGCATCTGGTGACAGGCGACATAACAAGTGACAAGCTGCATCTGGTGGCAGGGGTCATGGCAAGTGACAAGCTGCATCTGGTAACAGGTGACGGTGGCAAGTGAAAAGCTGCATCTGGTGGCAGACGACGTGGCAAGTGACAAGCTGTATCTGGTGGCAGGTGACGTTGGCAAGAGACAAGCTGCAAATGGTGTCAGGCAATGGTGGCAAGTGACAAGCTGCATCTGGTAGCAGGCCACGTGGCAAGTGGCAAACTGCATCTGGTGGCTGGTGATGTGGCAAGTGACAAGTTGCATCTGGTGGCAGGCGACATGGCAAGAGACAAGCTGCATCCGGTGACAGGCGACGGTGGTAAGTGACAAGCTGCAACTGGTCGCAGGCGATGTGGCAAGTGACAAGCTGCATCTGGTGGCCGATGACAGTGGCAAGTGACAAGCTGCATATGGTGACAGGCGACGGTGGCAAGTGACAAGCTGCATCTGGTGACAGGTAACGATGATAAGTGACAAGCTGCATCTGGTGGCAGGTGACGTTGGCATGTGTAAAGCTGCATCTGGCGACAGGCAACAGTGGCAAGTGACAAGCTGCATCTGGTGGTAGGTGATGTGGCAAGTAACACGCTGCATCTGGTGGCAGGTAGGGTGGCAAGTGACAAGTTGCATCTGGGGGTAGGCGATGTGACAAGTGACAAGCTGCATCTGGTAACAAGTGGCGGTGGCAAGTGACAAGCTGCATCTGGTGACAGGCAATGGTGGCAAGTGACAAGATGCATCTGGTGACAGGTAGGGTGGTAAGTGACAAGCTGCATCTGGTGGCAGGTGACGTGGC
>BLSH010237823.1:61633-80557 GCA_018402905.1 Glandirana rugosa
TCGTCCTCGAAGAAGACACGCTGTTAGCGTCGTTTTGATGCGCCGCTAAACCACGGTAATTTTTACTTACAGTGTTTATACGTATGACGCAAAACGGTCGTAACGTCACGTTAGACCTTAGAACTCGCTAAGGTGGACACTAGGGTTTAGCGATCTACACTTGCCCCGGACTGCGTTGTCGTTACCTTCTGAGTCGGGCCGGAGTCAGTGATTGTAACGGGCAACGGTGTTTCAGAGAGTGCCAATGGATCACCAATGACCGCTTAAACGGACCCGTTACCGACCACGACCACGAAGTCAGTAGTGTCACGGTACTATCACTGTGATGACTGAAGCACCAGCACCAGCCATTGCCCAGGCAAATTCGCCAGTAACCACTAGGTAACCGTGAGAGACTTTGTGGCAACGGGCAATGTTAGTGACTGAGGCCGGGCTGAGTCTTCCATTGCTGTTGCGTCAGGCCCCGTTCACATCTAGCGATTTGGGATCACAGGTGGAATCGCTCAAGATTCCAGATTGCACTGCAATGCTGGCAAAACGCAGTATGCATATTTGTGACATTCATTTTTAATGGCACCAAATCGCCGCGTAGTTTTGCTGCGATTGTCGCACAGAAGAAGCTCCTGCTCCTATTTCAGCGACGTGCTGCATTTTGCCAGCATTGCAGTGTGATTTGGAATTGCAGAAATTCTGTCAGCGATCCCAAATCACTAGATGTGAACAAGGCCTTAACCGCTTGATGTCATGTACATGTATGCCATTGTGTCCAGGCGGTTATACCGGGGCCATGGCTGCAGCTGTCAGTCATAATCCCAGTATGGGTTGTTCCATGATGCCCTACACTGTAAAAGCGATCCTAGTGGCTAATTAGCCTTTTGCATCTCAGTGTTGCTGATCACAGATTGATAAATCCATATAAAGAAATTAATTACCTGGTGCTTTTTCGGTTGGAGCTAAAATAGAAAAATAAATGGATAGAGTGAGAATTGATTTAGAAAAACTCTGAAGATGGTTCACATCACGTGTCCTTCCCAATTTACAGATGCAGAGAGCTGGGAGAACCTTACATGACCTCCAAACCTATAAACCCATTGGCTGTGGATGCACATTCATTAATTTGTAAGAAAATAGGATGTCCTTGGATTAGGCAGTGTTAGCTGCAAAGTTTAGGTGTATTTAGACCAATATTGAGGGGACTCCCTTGGTGGACTGAGATCATTTAGAGGACATTTAAAGTAGTATTAACCCAGCATGTCTAGCTTAAAGTGGTTGTAAACCTCAGACATGAAAAATGAATGAAGCCTATCCCTCTATAGTGTGTACTTGTCTCAATCCAGAGCACTAAGTGTCATTTCTGGTAGCAGGCCACATGGCAAGTGGCAAACTGCATCTGGTGGCTGGCAACGTGGCAAGTGACAAGCTGCATCCGGTGGCAGGTGACATGGCAAGAGACAAGCTGCATCCGGTGACAGGCGACAGTGGTAAGTGACAAGCTGCAACTGGTCGCAGGCGATGTGGCAAGTGACAAGCTGCATCTGGTGGCAGATGACAGTGGCAAGTGACAAGCTGCATATGGTGACAGGTGACGTTGGCATGTGTAAAGCTGCATCTGGTGACAGGCAACAGTGGCAAGTGACAAGCTGCATCTGGTGGTAGGCGATGTGGCAAGTAACATGCTGCATCTGGTGGCAGGTAGGGTGGCAAGTGACAAGTTGCATCTGGTTGTAGGCGATGTGACAAGTGACAAGCTGCATCTGGTAACAAGTGGCGGTGGCAAGTGACAAGCTGCATCTGATGGCAGGGGACGTGGCAAGTGACAAGCTGCATCTGGTGACAGGCAATGGTGGCAAGTGACAAGATGCATCTGGTGACAGGTAGGGTGGCGAATGACAAGCTGCATCTGGTGGCAGGCCACATGACAAGTGATAAGCTGCATCTGGTGGCAGGTGACGTGGTAAATGACAAGCTGCATCTGGTGGCAGGCAATGGTGGCAAGTGACAAGCTGCATCTGGTGACAGGCAATGTGGTAGTGACAAGCTGCATCTGGTGGCAGGCCACGTGGCAAGTGACAAGCTGCATCTGGTGGCAGGCAATGGTGGCAAGTGACAAGCTGCATCTGATGGCAGGCCACGTGGCAAGTGACAAGCTGCATCTGGTGGCAGGCGACGTGGCAAGTGACAAGCAGCATCCGGTGACAGGCAATGGTGGAAAGTGGCAAGCTGCATCTGGTGGCAGGCCATGTGGATGTGACAAGCTGCATCTGGTGGCAGGTGACGTGGCAAGTGAAAAGCTGCATTTGGTGACAGGCGATGGTGGCAAGTGACATGCTGCATCTGGTGACAGACGACGGTGGCAAGTGACAAGCTGCATATGGTGACAGGCAACGGTGGCAATTGACAAGCTGCATATGGTGACAGATGATGGTGAGAAATGACAAGCTGCATCTGGTGGCAGGTGACGCTGGCAAGTGTAAAGCTGCATCTGGTGACAGGCAACGGTGGCAAGTGACAAGCTGCATCTGGTGGTAGGCAATGTGGCAAATTACATGCTGCATCTGGTGGCAGGTAGGGTGGCAAGTGACAAGCTGCATCTCGTAGCAAGTGGCGGTGGCAAGTGACAAGCTGCATCTGATGGCAGGGGACGTGACAAGTGACAAGCTGCATCTGGTGCCAGGCGATGGTGGTAAGTGACAAGCTGCATCTGGTGGCAGGTGACGTGGCAAATGACAAGCTGCATCTGGTGGCAGGTGACATTGGCAAATGACAAGCTGCATCTGGTGGCAAGTGACAAGCTGCATCTGGTGGCAGGCAACGTGGCAGGTGTCATGCTGCATCTTGTGGCAGGTGAAGTGGCAAGTGACAAGGTGCATCTGGTGGCAGGCAACGTGGCAAGTGACAAGCTGCATCTGGTGGCAGACAACGTGGCAGGTGACAAGCTGCAGCTTGCATCTGGTGGCAGGTGAAGTGGCAAGTGACACACTCTAGGCTCCCACTGATTCTGCATTATGGTGAGTTGAATGATTTCATTTTATATTGCAATGTAATAATAGAAATAATGCACTGCTATCATCCTGGCACCATATCATGGCACTGTGATGACTGAAGCACCAGCACCAGCCATTGCCCAGGCAAATTCGCCAGTAACCACTAGGTAACCGTGAGAGACTTTGTGGCAACGGGCAATGTTAGTGACTGAGGCTGGGCTGAGTCTTCCATTGCTGTTGCGTCAGGCCCCGTTCACATCTAGCGATTTGGGATCGCAGGTGGAATCGCTCAAGATTCCAGATTGTACTGCAATGCTGGCAAAACGCAGTATGCATATTTGTGACATTCATTTTTAATGGCACCAAATCGCCGCGTAGTTTTGCTGCGATTGTCGCACAGAAGAAGCTCCAGCTCCTATTTCAGCAACGTGCTGCATTTTGCCAGCATTGCAGTGTGATTTGAAATTGCAGCAATTCTGTCAGCGATCCCAAATCACTAGATGTGAACAAGGCCTTAACCGCTTGATGTCATGTACATGTATGCCATTGTGTCCAGGCGGTTATACCGGGGCCATGGCTGCAGCTGTCAGCCATAACCCCAGTATGGGTTGTTCCATGATGCCCTACACTGTAAAAGCGATCCTAGGGGCTAATTAGCCTTTTGCATCTCATTGTTGCTGATCACAGATTGATAAATCCAGATAAAGAAATTGATTACCTGGTGCTTTTTTTGTTGGAGCTAAAATAGAAAAATAAATGGATAGAGTGAGAATTGATTTAGAAAAACTCTGAAGATGGTTCACATCACGTATCCTTCCCAATTTACAGATGCAGAGAGGAGCCACAGCAGGGAGAACCTTACATGACCTCCAAACCTATAAACCCATTGGCTGTGGATGCACGGCCATTAATTTGTAAGAAAATAGGATGTCCTTGGATTAGACAGTGTTAGCTGCAAAGTTTAGGTGTATTTAGACCAATATTGAGGGGACTCCCTTGGTGGACTGAGATCATTTAGAGGACATTTAAAGTAGTGTTAACCCAGCATGTCTAGCTTAAAGTGGTTGTAAACCCCAGACATGAAAAATGAATGAAGCCTATCCCTCTAGTGTGTACTTGTCTCAATCCAGAGCACTAAGTGCCATTTCTGTTTGCTGCTTCCTTCCTCTGCTATCAGTCATTTCTGATAAGTTTTTCTGACACCAAGAAAAAAATGGTGACAGGGGAGGGAGCTCCAGTTGATTGACATCCTTAGCTCTGTTCCTGTGTGCTGCATGAAGGGAGGTGACTCCCTTCCCCAGGGAAGGGCTGGCCCAGGGGGTAGGGTGGCAATTGCCCCCCCAGGCCACCCTAACTTACATTTAAAATGGCCGATGGCTGCTGCCCGCTCACACTTTTTTTTTTCTTGTGGAGGAAGGAAATAGGGCCCAGGGGCGCAGCCACCAACTAACTGCAGGCAAAGGGGGGGGGGGGGGCGCCCAGGGCCGGCCCTACCATGGATCCCGCTAGGCCCATTGGGTGGGCATGGATGGTGAGCTGATTCGGTGGTTCAATGGGCCACTTGACTGGACTTGCCCCCCAGGCCTACTGCTGCCAGCCCTCCCCTGCCCTTCCCTCCAATCAGCTCTCAGAGCTCTCCTCACTGAGCTCTGCAGAGTGTAACTTCAGCTCTCCGCTCCCCAGACACGCTTTATAAACTCTGGACTTTGAATGACTGTAGAGAAGAGGAGACTGCAGATAAAGAGGTACAACATACACTATATAGTCAAAAGTACTGGGACGCCTGCCTTTACATGTATATGAACTTTAATGGCATGCCGGTCCTAGACCCCATACACACTATTAGAGTTTCTGCAGATTTTTTCTTACAGATTTACCAAAACCATGTAGTGCAAGGGCCTGCCTGACTGCATACAAATTGAACCTCTTAAGGTTTGACCTCATATTAATAGCCACTAGTTTTTTATTATTTTTTTTGTCTACATAAAGGAATAAAGACCACAAATGTGGGATTGCTTACATACTGTATACCTTTAATTTCTTTACATTTAAAAAATAAACTGTTCCACAATCATTGGTTGTTAGTAGCATTTTAACTCCCATCCCCACCCCTCCCCCACTTTCTTCCCCCAACCACCATTAGGCCGGGTTCACACATATGCGGCCGTGGTCTCAGTGCAGCAGTCTGGTGCAATTCTGTTCACCAGTTCAGATGTGATTTAGGTGTAAATTTTTACCTAAAATCTCACCTGAACCAGACCCAAAAACGCACAGCACCCTTTTTGAAACTGCACTGCGGCTGCCCCACGCATGTGTGAACTGGCTGCATTGATAGCCGTTCACATTCACATGTTATGTGAATTGGATGTGGTTAAAAATGCATCCAATTTGCATATACATTTGTGCTCATAAGTTTACATACCCTGGCAGAATTGATGATTTCTTGGCCATTTTTCAGAGAATATGAATGAGAACACAAAAACTTTTCTTTCACTCATGGTTGGTGTTTGGTTGAAAGCCATTTATTATCAATCAACTGTGTTTACTCTTTTTAACCACTCCAGGTCCGCGCTATTGCCGAAGTACGGCTCCAGCGCGGACCTGAAATGCCGGTAGGACGTCCAAGGACGTCCTCCACTGCGCATGCTCCAGGCGCGCCCCCTGGCGAGCGTGCCCGCGGGTTGGGCGGACTCGATGTCCGCCCGAGACCCGCCGATCACTTTTAGGAGCCTCAGAACGGGGAACCGCTGTTGTAAACACGGCGGTTCCCCGTTCTGTGACAAGGGACATAGCAGATCTTCTGATCCCTGTCACTGGGATCAGTTAGATCTGTTATGTCCCGGCCAGCCCTGCCCCCCCACAGTTAGAACACACCCAGGGAACATTGTTAACCCCTTCACTGCCCCCTGCAGGTTAACCCCTTCACTGCCAATGACATTTATACAGTAATCAGTGGACATTTAAATTTCTGATCGCTGAATAAATGTCATTGGTCCCAAAAATGTGTAAAAAATGTCCGACATGTCCGCCCCAATATCGCAGTCCCGATAAAAATCGCAGATCGCCGCCATTACTAGTATAAAAAAAATAATAAAAACGCCATAAATCAATTCCCAGTTTGTAGACGCGATAACTTTTGCGCAAACCAATCAATATACGCTGATTGCGATTTTTTTTTAACAAAAATATGTAGAAGAATATAAATCGGCCAAAACTGATGAATAATTTTTTTAATGGATTTGTACTTTAGCAAAAAGTAAAAAATATTGTTCTTTTTTGCAAAATTGTCGCTCATTTTTTGTTTATAGCGGCGATCAGAAATGACGCAGAGGGGATCAAATACCACCAAAAGAAAGCTCTATTTGTGGGGAAAAAAGGACGCAAATTTTATTTGGGTACAACGTCGCACGACCGCGCAATTGTCATTCAAAATGCGACAGCGCTGAAAGCCAAAAATTGGTCTGGGCAGGAGGGGGGTTTAAGTGCCCGGTAAGGAAGGGGTTAAATCATAATGACAACAGAAACTACCCAACTGACCCTGATCAAAAGTTTACATACCCTGGTGATTTTGGCCTGATAACATGCACACAAGTTGACACAAAGGGGTCTGAATGGCTATTAAAGGTAACCATCCTCACCTGTGATCTGTTTGCTTGTAATTAGTGCGTGAGTATAAAAGGTCAATGAGTTTCTGGACTCCTGACAAACCCTTGCATCTTTCATCTAGTGCTGCACTGACATTTCTGGATTCTAAGTCAGGGGGAAAGCAAAAGAATTGTCAAAGGATCTGCAGGAAAAGGTAGTTGAACTGTATAAAACAGGAAAGGGATATAAAAAGATATCCAAGGAATTGAGAATGCCAATTAGCAGTGTTCAAACTCTAATCAAGAAGTGGAAAATGAGGGGTTCTGTTGTAACCAAATCAAGGTGACGTAGACCAACTAAAATGTCAGCCACAACTGCCAGGAAAATTGTTCGGGATGCAAAGAAAAACCCACAAATAACTTCAGGTGAAATACAGGACTCTCTGAAAACATGTGGTGTGGCTGTTTCAAGATGCACAATAAGGAGGCACTTGAAGAAAGATGCACTGCATGGTCGAGTCGACAGAAGAAAGCCATTACTAAGCAAATGCCACAAAGTACCCCACTTACAATACGCCAAACAGCACAGAGACAAGCCTCAAACCTTCTGTCACAAAGTCATTTGGAGTGATGAGACCAAAATTGAGCTTTTTGGCCACAACCATAAACGCTACATTTGGAGACGAGTCAACAAGGCCTGTGATGAAAAGTCCACCATCCCTACTGTGAAACACGGAGGTGGATCGCTAATGTTTTGGGGATGTGTGAGCTACAAAGGCACAGGAAATTTGGTCAAAATTGATGGCAAGATGAATGCAGTATGTTATCAAAATATACTGGAGGAACATTTGCATTCATCATCCAGGAAGCTGCGCATGGGAGGTACTTGGACATTCCAACATTACAATGATCCAAAACACAAGGCCAAGTCGACCTGTCATTGGCTACAGCAGAATAAAGTGAAGGTTCTGGAGTGGCCATCTCAGTCTCCTGACCTCAATATCATTGAGCCCCTCTGGGGGGATCTCAAACATGCAGTTCATGCAAAACAGCCCAAGAATTTCCAGGAATTGGAGGCTTTTTGCCAAGAGGAATGGGCAGCTTTACCATCTGAGAAGATAAAGAGCCTCATCCACAAATACCACAAAAGATTTCAAGCTGTCATTGATGTTAAAGGGGGCAACACACGGCATTAAGAACTGGGGTATGTAAACTTTTGATCAGGGTCATTTGGGTAGTTTCTGTTGTCTTTCTGATTTAAAAAGAGTAAACACAGTTGATTGATAATAAATGGCTTCAGCCAAACACTAAACATGAGTGAAAGAAAAGTTTTTGTGTTATCATTCATATTCTCTGAAAAATGGCCAAGAAATCATACATTCTGCCAGGGTATGTAAACTTATGAGCACAACTGTATGTGAGACCAGCCTAAAAGAAACAATCCCACAACAATTGGAGTCAGGACCTACATCCTAAAAAAACAGTAATTGGTGGCCAGTGTCCCTTTAAAATTCCACAACCAAAAAAAAAAAAAAATCCTCCAATCAATTTTGGTCAGTGGCACCTTAACCCCCCCCCCCCCACACACACACACACACACACACACCACCATCATATTTCAGCAGTGTTTACAGGTGATGGTCGTGATTGGTTCACAGTGATCACAAGGTACAGTGTCACTCTGATTGGCTCTATACATTCTGACCAGTGGCAGCTGGTGAAATTTTAGGATGGGGGGCACCAGGCCCCGCCCTTCCTTTTTGACTCCTCCTGCTTCTCATAAGCCCCACCCCTTATATAATCCACCCACTCTGTCCCCTGTAGTCCACATATTGTGTCAGGTGTATACAGCTCGGCATCACAGGACACAGTATACAGCTCAGCATCACAAGACACAGTATACAGCTCGGCATCACAGGACACAGTATACAGCTCAGCATCACAGGGCACTGTATACAGCTCAGCATCACAGGACACAGTATACAGCTCAGCATCACAGGACACAGTATACAGCTCAGCCTCACAGGACACAGTATACAGCTCGGCATCACAAGACACAGTATACAGCTCGGGATCACAGGACACAGTATACAGCTCGGCATCACAAGACACAGTATACTGCTCACCATCACAGGACACAGTATACAGCTCGGCATCACAGGACACAGTATACAGCTCAGCATCACAGGACACAGTATACAGCTCGGCATCACAGGACACAGTATACAGCTCGGCATCACAGGACACAGTATACAGCTCAGCATCACAGGACACAGTATACAGCTCAGCATCACAGGACACAGTATACAGCTCAGCCTCACAGGACACAGTATACAGCTCGGCATCACAAGACACAGTATACAGCTCGGGATCACAGGACACAGTATACAGCTCGGCATCACAAGACACAGTATACTGCTCACCATCACAGGACACAGTATACAGCTCAGCATCACAGGACACAGTATACAGCTCGGCATCACAGGACACAGTATACAGCTCGGCATCACAGGACACAGTATACAGCTCGGCATCACAGGACACAGTATACAGCTCAGCATCACAGGACACAGTATACAGCTCAGCATCACAGGACACAGTATACAGCTCAGCCTCACAGGACACAGTATACAGCTCAGCATCACAAGACACAGTATACAGCTCGGCATCACAGGACACAGTATACAGCTCGGCATCACAGGACACAGTATACTGCTCACCATCACAGGACACAGTATACAGCTCAGCATCACAGGACACAGTATACAGCTCAGCATCACAGGACACAGTATAGAGCTCGGCATCACAGGACACAGTATACAGCTCGGCATCACAGGACACAGTATACAGCTCAGCATCACAGGGCACAGTATACAGCTCAGCATCACAGGACACAGTATACAGCTCAGCATCACAGGACACAGTATACAGCTCAGCATCACAGGACACAGGATACAGCTCAGCCATCACAGGACACAGTATACAGCTCAGCCTCACAGGACACTGTATACAGCTCAGCATCACAGGACACATTATACAGCTCAGCATCACAGGACACATTATACAGCTCGGCATCACAGGACACAGTATACAGCTCGGCATCACAGGACACAGTATACAGCTCAGCATCACAGGACACAGTATACAGCTCAGAATTACAGGACACAGTATACAGCTCAGCATCACAGGACACAGTATACAGCTCAGCATCACAGGACACTGTATACAGCTCATCATCACAGAACACAGTATACAGCTCAGCATCACAGGACACTGTATACAGCTCAGCATCACAGGACACAGTATATAGCTCAGCATCACAGGACACAGTATATAGCTCAGCATCACAGAACACAGTATACAGCTCAGCATCACAGGACACTGTATACAGCCCCAGCATCACAGGACACAGTATACAGACCCAGCATCACAGGACACAGTATACAGCTCAGCATCACAGGACACAGTATACAGCTCAGCATAACAGGATACAGTATACAGCTGAGCATCACAGGACACAGTATAAGCTCAGCATCACAGGACACAGTATACAGCTCAGCATCACAGGACACAGTATACAGCTCAGCATCACAGGGCACAGTACACAGCTCAGCATCACAGGACACAGAACACAGCTCAGCATCACAGGATACAGTATACAGCTCAGCATCACAGGACACAGTATGCAGCTCAGCATCACAGGACACAGTATACAGCTCAGCATCATAGGACACAGTATACAGCTCATCATCACAGGACACAGTATACAGCCCCAGCATCACAGGACAAAGTATACAGCTCAGCATCACAGGCAATGTATATATAGCAGCCAGTATCACAGGTGGGGTATGGGGGACTCTCATGGGAACCCTGATATAAGGGGGCTGTGATGTATGGGGGACTCTCATGGGGACCCTGATATAAGGGGGCTGTGATGTATGGAGGGCTCTCAGGGGGACCATGCAGGATCCCCCTGAGAGTCCCCCATACATCACAGCCCCCTTATGCAGGATCCCCCTGAGAGTCCCCCATACATCACAGCCCCCTTATATCAGGGTCCTCATGAAATGAGAGGGGGACATCAGGCAGGGAGCTGCAATCATGATAATCCTGCACCAGCAGCGCCCACGCTAATGGTACCTGCAGCCTGGCTTCACTTTGGGCTTGTGTGGGCTGGCAGCGGCTAGAGGCTGGGATGAACTGTTGGTCGGACAGGAGTCAGGACTCGGTCACACTGGCAGTAGCAGGTGCACTCTACTGACTGACGTCTGCGAGTAGGACGGACGGAGGGGAACCCGGCAGGTGCTGCGCCAACGTGGAGTGACTGGAGTCATCACACGCACAGCAGCACGTCTGCCACAGTCCCGTCCCCGCCCACCGCATCGTGACATAGCCAACCACTGGCAGTCCAGTGCTCAGGGCAGACAATTAGTGTAAGCATGTGCGCCTCTTTGGCGCACATACTTACACTTTTAGGACTGACCGATAGGCTCATTAATTGCTGTCAGTAGACAGCAAGGAGCCAAAAAAAAAAATCACTATAACGACGCCACTTTAGGGGTCGGGCGGACTTGGAACAACACTTCTTTTTTTCCTTGCTTCTCCTAGTGGGGCCCCCTATTGACCAGCCGCCACTGATTGTGACTATGATCTGACCTGTCCAAAGGCAGCTCAATCACAGCCAATTACGGGTGCTCAGGAGTCCGCCTCTCTACCATTTCCTTTAAATTATGGCGGTATTAATATATTAATGACATTTAGTTCACGTTTTTTAGAAGAATGTACTTACTTGGTTTTTTGCCTGGCTTGCCCGTTTTGCCTGGTTTGAACGAAATGTGGGAAAAAAAAGAAGATAAAGTTAGAATGGATTTAGAAAATCTCCATGCATGGTTCTGCTCAGTGCTATACTGCCTGTCCTACTGCCACTCCGCAGCGACAGGAGAGACAGGACCCGTGCTACCACTAGGCTAACTAGGCAGCTGCCTAGGGTGCACTGGCGCCTAGGGCACGGCCACAGCCGCTAATTTACGAAGAACAAGGGGAAAAGTGCCTCTAAGTGTAGACTGTACAAATCTTTTATTTAAAAAAAAAAAAAGGATGCCAAATGACAACTCACATAACAAGGTAATTAAAGAGGAAGTAAACCCTGATCTATCGCATGCTAGCCCATTATGTGACACTTACCTGCAATCAAAGCTGTCCCCTGTGGAGGCCGCATTCCATGACTGCCCCTCTTCCCTCTGGGGCCGCGGACTCCGGCTCTGTGACTGGCATGCGCACAGGAGCCGCCAGTGACGGCACTCCCTACTGAAGAAATGGCACGGCGGTCCGTCTCTTCACTGCGCATGCGTCGATGGCGTCGGAGCAAGTGTATGCATTGAATATCTCCTAAACTATACAAGTTTAGGAGATATTCACGGTACCTACAGGTAAGCCTTATTATAGGCTTACCTGTAGGTTAAAGTGGATGTAAAGGGTTTACAACCACTTTAATAGGCTCATCAGAAAGGTATAAGTTCAGGATGCTGTGCAGAATTACCTGCCGAGGAACCACCAGGGTCCGCTGAAATACAGCAGAGTGTTTAGGAAAGCCGTCCAGACACTTCTAAGATGGAGCTGGAGTGCACACGTGGCCCGCAGCACCAGCGGGATGACGTCACCTGAGTCGGAGTGACTGCTCTCAGAGCATGCACCATACCGTCTATGGGCAGGTGCTCTCTTTCATCAGGCTGAAGATACAGAGGTGAAGAGCCACTATATATTGAGAATGCTAGAATCTAACAGCAGTTGGACTGCAAATCATGATTTTTTTTAATATAATGGTATCATCATGGCAGGGGCGTTGCTAGGTCTACAAAAGATCTGGGGCTAGAGCCCATAGCAGCAAAGTAGAGTCATACGCTTGAGCGGGCATACACATATATATAAATATAAACATTGTTACATTTCTGCGGATCCCCCTTACATCAGGGTCCCCAGAGAGCCCCCCCATTTACATCAGTGTCCCCAGAGAGCCCCTTCCTTACATCTGAGTCCCCAGAGAGTCCCTGCCTTACAACAGGGTCCCCAGAGAGCCCCTTCCTTACATCAGGGTCTCCAGAGAGCCCTTCTTTACATCAGAGTCCCCAGAGAGCTCCTTCCTTACATCAGGGTCCACAGAGAGCCCCACCTTACATCAGGATCCCCAGAGAACACACCTATACATCAGGGTCCCCAGAGAACCTCCCCATATATCAGGGTCCCTAGAGTTCCTCCCCATACATCAGGGTACCCAGAGAGCCTCCCCATACATCAGGTGGAGACGAGGGCCGAGCCGGAGCCCGTGCTACCACGGCTCAGTCTGCCCCTGCCTCCTGCATTCCGGACCGAGACATACCTGCAAATTGCAGAACTGCACCCACCCGGTAAGAGACTCGGGGCTATAGCCCTTAGACTTGGTGCTGTAGCCCCAATAGCCACCCCCTAGCAATGCCCCTGCACCATGGTAATATTTATAAAGTTTTATTTTTTTTTGGGGGGGGCAAGTAGCCGGTAGCTGATCTTGCCTAGGGTGCAAAATAAAAAAGGCTCTGGGGACAGAGCACTGTGGCTAGCGGCGTGGGGGGGAGTTGGAGGGGTGGGCATTGACACCATGCTTTACCGCACCAGGTAACACCAACCCTAGGGATGCCACTGCAGCAGGCTGCTGCTAATTATGAGGCAGCATCTCAGGGCTCATGCATGCAGCTAAAAAAAAAAACAAAACTGTTTTTACAGCCATTTAAGCTTTTATTTCTCTGTCTAAATGCTTGAAGAAGTTTGTGCTTTCTTTTGCTCTTTCACACATTTTTTAAGCTCCTCTCAAAAACGCAAGGTTGATGGTGGTTTTATTTTCTGCCTGTAATCTCAAATGCCTGTAAACTATGAAAATGCCATAGTGTGCATGGACACATTGGCTAACATTGGGGGGAGTTTCCAAGCAGAAAAAAAATTAGAGCTGAAAAAAAAGCTCAAAAGTAGACATGTGCAATTCGTTACATTCCGAATTCGTTTTTTAACCAATTTTTTTTAAATTCATTAATCCTGATGAATCTGAATTTCCAAGTTTCAAATTTTACCAAATTTTCATTATTTTGAATTCAAAAATCTGAAAATCGGAAATTTGAAAAATTGGAAAATCGGTAATTTGAAATCCGTAAAAGCCAAAATTCGAAAAATCGTAAATTCGGTAATTCAAAAATCGGAAAAGCCGAAATTTGAAAAATCGGAAATTCGCTAATTTGAAAATCGGAAAAGCTGAAATTCAAAAAATAGGTAATTCGTTAATCTGAAAATCCAACAATTTGAAAATAAGAAAGAAAATCAGAAAATTTGAAATAATAACTAACTAATAAATAACTATTACATGTATAGGTATTAGAATTTCCTTTCAAATGTGGCTGTTAGTGAACGTAATGAATATGAATTTATTCAAAGTTATGAATTATCCAAAATAACGAATACCGCATCTAAACGAATGGAACGTAACAAATTAATAATAATAGATAATAATAAAAATATTTTATTATTATTTATTATTATTATTGTTATTATTATTATTTATTATTATTCATTTGTTACGTTCTATTCGTTTAGATGCGGTATTCGTTATTTTGGATAATTCATAACTTTAGATACATTTGTTACGTTCACTAACAGCAACATTTGAAAGGAAATTCCAATACCTATAATTGAATAGTTATTTATTAGTTAGTTATTTCAAATTTTCAGATTTTCTTTCTTATTTTCAAATTGTGGGACTTTTGAATTATCAAATTTCCGAATTTTCAGATATCGATCCTCTTGTTCCTCCCACTGCAGCTCTGCCAGCTTCTCCTCACCTACCTCCCTTCGGCTGCGCTCTAGGGGGATTGGTTCTAGCATCTGCGCCTCCATCCTGTCCTCAATTCCTTTTTCAGTCTTAAATGTCTTAAATGTATGACATTGGGGGTTTGATTAGGACCCTGATATTTCACCAATGCCCCCCATAACGGCAGTTAAAAAAAATGTAAGAAATAACTTAAAAAAAAATCTAAAAATTATTTTTTTAACAATAAAATGACAAAAAAATAATCATAAAAAGAAAAGGACTCGTTCACATGTGCTTTGCTCTAGCTACTGCCTCTTTTACTCTGTGTTTGAGCTTTGGGGTGCACATGCTAATGCAATAGGCTGTGCACACCTATGGATATAACTAATTCTCCACAAGAGTATTAGCAAGTCCATGAAGAGTCCATGAGACTAAGGGGTTAAAAAAGTCCATACACTAAGGGCTGCCACCATATAGGAACAGAAGCCACGTTCCAGCTGAGCTGAAAGAAACAAGGAGAGAGGCACCTCAAGGTGGAGGGTTTAAAACAATTTAATAGCGCATAAGATTGGCAACTCATGTGTGAAGTAAAAAAACAGGCACATCGGTAAGGTGAGGCCCCCACAGGGTGGACTATCAACTCCTTCAGTCCCATCGCTGTAAACGCTGTGCTCTTTACTCATCCCCGCTAGATAGAAAGCCGGCCACGCGGTGAGGAAGTTCAACAAGTTGACAAAGGAGCGTGGCTGCTGCACCATATGCAGTGCCAGTGGCGTCGGGGTGGGGGGCGAGAAGGGCTGGAGCCCCAAGTAGATCCCCGAAAGCCCCGGGTCTCAGAATTCACAAAAGAATTCTTAGCCCCGAGCCGTTTCCAAGAGAGAGGAGAGCATGGCCGAGTGACGTACGCAAAGTCTCGCCTCTTGGACCCAGCTCCTATGATGTAAAATATGTAAATGAGCTGGGCTCTCCTATCCTGGCTCACTGACAGATTCAGAGGTTACTTGAAGTCTAGCGTGGAAGAGTCAGGTAGGTCAGTGTAGGTGTCAGGTAGGTCAGTGTATGTGTTAGGTAGGTCAGTGTAGGTGTCAGGTAGGTCAGTGTAGGTGTCAGGTAGGTCAGTGTAAGTGTCAGGTAGGCTAGTGTAGGTGTCAGGTAGGTCAGTGTATGTGTTAGGTAGGTCAGTGTATGAGGTAGGTAGGTAGGTCAGTGTATGTGTTAGGTAGGTCAGTGTATGAGGTAGGTAGGTAGGTCAGTGTATGTGTCAGGTAGGTTAGTGTATGTGTTAGGTAGGTCAGTGTATGTGTCAGGTAGGTCAGCGTAGGTGTCAGGTAGGTCAGTGTATGTGTTAGGTAGGTCAGTGTATGTGTTAGGCAGGTCAATGTATGTGTCAGGTAGGTCAGTGTAGGTGTCAGGTAGGTTAGTGTAGGTGTCAGGTAGGTCAGTGTATGTTTTAGGTAGGTCAGTGTATGAGGTAGTTATATCAGTGTATGTGTCAGGTAGGTCAGTGTATGTGTTAGGTTGTTCAGTGTATGTGTCAGGTAGGTCAGTGTATGAGGTAGGTAGGTCAGTATATGTGTTAGGTAGGTCAGTGTATGTGTCAGGTAGGTCAGTGTATGAGGTAGGTAGGTAGGTAGGTCAGTGTATGTGTTAGGTAGGTCAGTGTAGGTGTCAGGTAGATCAGTGTATGTGTCAGGTAGGCCAGTGTATGAGGTAGGTAGGTAAGTCAGTATATGTGTTAGGTAGGTCAGTGTATGTGGTCAGGTAGGTCAGTGTATGAGGTAGGTAGATCAGTGTATGTGTTAGGTAGGTCAGTGTATGAGGTAGGTAGGTCAGTGTATGAGGTAGGTAGGTAGGTCAATGTATGTGTCAGGTAGGTCAGTATATGTGTTAGGCAGGTCAATGTATGTGTTAGGTAGGTCAGTGTATGTGTTAGGTAGGTCAATGTATGTGTCAGGTAGATCAGTGTATGTATTAGGTATGTCAGTGTATGAGGTAGGTAGGTAGGTCAGTGTATGAGGTAGGTAGGTAGGTCAATGTATGTGTTAGGTAGGTCAGTGTATGTGTTAGGCAGGTCAGTGTATGTGTAAGGTAGATCAGCGTATGTGTTAGGTATGTCAGTGTATGAGGTAGGTAGGTAGGTCAGTGTATGTGTCAGGTAGGTCAGTGTAATGGTTAGTGTAGGGGTCTGGGGGGTTAGTGTAGGGGTCAGTGTAGGGGCAGGTAGGTCTGTGTAGGAATCAGTTTAGTGGTCAGCATTGGTGGGCACCCCCGCTGTCTCCACCCTCACCCCCCCCCCCCCCCCGCCGACATGCTTCCCGCGATTTAGCGCGCAACAATCGTGGCAGACCCGCTCCACTATTTTAGGTGTCATTGAAATGAATGGCACCTCAAATGCGAGTCCCACGATTTGTCATTCCCACATCGGCGCTTTCAAATCATGGGCTGAATCGTGGCAGATCCACCCGCAATCCACAACGCTGTAGTGTGAATGCAGCCCTAGCGTTGTCAGCGCCTGTCAGGAAGTGCTGGTACTGGCAAGATCTCCAGGTAATAAAGTTTTCAAAAGATTCACAAAAGAACAATTTGCTTAAACGGTGGTAAACCACTGGTTGTAAACCGCAAAGTAAAGGCATTATGTGCTAGTATGCATTGCATACTAGCACATTATGTGAAACTTACCTGAAAACAAAGCCCTCTAGCGATGCAATGTCTTTGCTGGGGGCCGCTTCCAATTTCACCCGTCTTTCTTCCGGGACTCCGGACTCTGGCTGTGTGACCAGCCGGAACCGCAATGACATCACTCCCACGCATGTGCAGGGGAACAGTCATTCATGGCACAGAATTCTGAAGGAATGGCACAGGTTGCCATTCCTTCAGAGCGCATGCGTTGATGACATCATCGGCTGCATATATTGTAAATATCTCTTAAACGCACCTTTAGGAGATATTTACAGTACCTATAGATAAGTCTTATTATAGGTTTACCTATAGGTGCAAACTATGCATGGGAGTTTACTTCCCCTTTAACCACTTGCCGACGAGTCTTTCTCTAGCAAGCACTTTTTTTTGACAAGTTTCAATCAGTATTTTTTCTAGAAAATTACTTAGAAACCCCAAACTTTATACTTTTTTTTTTTTTTTTAGCAGAGATCCTGGGGAATAAAATGGTAGTTACCCCAATTTTTTTATAGAATGTGAAAGACAATGTTACACCGAGTAAACAGATACCCAACATGTCTGTGCCCCCTCGTGGAATGGTGACAAACTTGTTACAGAGGAGGTCTAGTGCTAGAATTCTTGCTCTCGCTTGAATGTTGGCGGCGATGCATAACATCCAAGTAAACGGTCCAAGTACCGTTTACATAGACATGTGCGACTTACGTATGCATTCACTTGTGCACACAAGCACGGAGGGATGGGGGCTCTTTAAAAATATATATATATATATATATATTATTTATTTTACTTTTTATTTTTACACTGTCCATTTAATTTTTTTTTTTTTGATCACTTTTATTCCTATTACAAGGAATGCAAACATCCCTTTTAATAGAAATAAGGATGACAGGTCCTCTTTAGGAAGAGATCTGGGGTCAAAAAGACCCCAAATCTCTTCTTTGCCTTTAAAAGAAAAAGATATTTTTTAAATAAAATAAAAAAAGACATCGCTCCGATCCTCCTAGGCCATAGAGTCGATCAAAGAGTGTTAACTCTTTGATCGCCTATGGGAGCAGCCGGCCGCACCTCCGGATCGTTTTGTCAGGCGAACCGGCGGAAAAAGGTAAGCCCGAAAAGCACCAGCGAGTGGCGGTCGTCTGCAGAAAAAAAACTATATCTTCAGCCATAATCTCGGTAAACCACTTGCAGGCTTCAACATATACAGTTGTGTTCAAAATTATTCAACCCCCAATGCTGTAAATGGTTTTAGGGAATTTAGTGTACATTTGTAATTGTATTCTGAATGAAATCCTACAAGGACTTCTTAAAGAACCATATGCAACTAAAATGACATCAATTAGTTTTGTAATACAGTAGTAAATGTTTCTTTTGTGAATTCTTCATTGACATAATTATTCAACCCCTTAACCACTTCAGCCCGGAAGGATTTCCAGCTTTAGGACCGGAGCCCTTTTTGCGATTCGGCGCTGTGTCGCTTTAACTGACAATTGCGCGGTCGTGCGACGTTGTACCCAAACGAAATTTGCGTCCTTTTTTTCCCACAAATAGAGCTTTCTTTTGGTGGTATTTGATCACCGCTGCGTCATTTCTGATCGCCGCTATAAACAAAAGAAGAGCAACAATTTTGCAAAAAAACCCAAATTTCTTACTTTTTCCTAAAATTCAAATCCAAAAAAAATATAAAAAAACATTTTTTTCACTGTTTTTGGCCGATTTATATTCTTACTCATATTTGCGATAAAAAAAATCGCAATCGGCGTTTATTGATTGGTTTGCGCAAAAGTGGTCGCGTTTACGGATGATGAGAATTCATTCTTTGGGTTTTTAATTTTTTTTTATTTTTTACTAA
>BLSH010237823.1:174241-187071 GCA_018402905.1 Glandirana rugosa
GCCCCCCCCCCCCCCCCCATCTGAAATTGAATAGCTCCTTGTGGACTGGATGGGCTTGACACTAAGCAAACAGTCTCTCTTTATAGACCGCCCAAGGTTCCATTCCTTTTTCAGCTCCATGAACTTCTACCAGCAGCTGGACCCCGCAAGGGCTTGGGTTATATGTAGGTAATTCCATGTCATGTCGACCTCCCACTCCTCTCTTGAGCTTTAACAATGTCAATGACATGGAGTGGGATGTAGGGATAGTCCAGGCCCCACTCCAGGGCATACCCAGCGTTGGACCTCCCTCTGGTATCTGGAGAACCTGGGTACACTGACACGGTTCCCTTTCCCAGGCCTAACTTAAGTAGCCAGGGACCTTACCACAATCTGCCGGTATGTGGGTGCTCTGGTCTGGGTAGTGGAGAGCCTGTTAAGGAAAGTCCGGTAGCTGACACTGGAGGTTCCTGCAGCTGATCTGGTGTCTTGAGGGAGCTCCGTCTCATGCCCATCGGAGAAATAGAGGGCATGTGAACTTCGTGTCTCCTGCTCTTCATCCGACCCCTAATTTGGAGACTACTCCACCAGGTGCTCCAGTGACCCAAATTCAGCCAGCAGTCTAGGTGGCCCCCAGTGTATGGCCCTTTCCCCGACATCTTCAGCTGGCACACTAGGGAGCGCTTCCCCCTCCCTCACTGACTCTGGCCCCGATGGGATGTCTACAGGTGGGGATACAGCCGGCATTTCAGAGATCCTGGACCCCTGTTCAATAGCACTCATGGGTTCCAGGTCCCCGGCCAGGTCGTAGGCCACGACAGCCTCTTCTTCCCATTCATCCTCGATCTTCACAGGGGAGCCGCTGGGTTGGTGCTCTACCCTGTCTTCAGACAATGTCATCAGGCCCGATTCAGCCTTTCCAGGATTTCCGTGGCTGCGGATGGCATAGCACTGTTTGCAGGTCCACTAAGTAGTACTGTGGATCCTGCTTGGTAGATACTCGCCGGGTGAGCGGAACGTCACAATGGCCGCACTGGGCCCATGCAATGACATCCGCGGTAAGTATTCGGCACTCCGGGCATATGAGACACAGCCGCTCCACCCCCTCGATGACTACCAGGGCAATTCCCCCTCTTGGCTCCAACCGGACCCCCGTGTCAATCAGGGTCCGCTTTGGCTATTCCGGCAACCAGGTCAGCGCTGGTAACAGTCTCCCACCTTCCGCCATCTATCCCTCATGGTGACTGCCGCTAGCCGCAAGCGCGCTGACTCTTCCAGGGCGTGGTGCCACCCCCACATTTCCAGACGAGCTGGCGCCAAATGTCCTGATAAGTAGGCTTGCTGCGTGTCACAAGGCTGTAACCCCCTGGTGTGAAGGACAAAACTTTACAGACACACTGACGCTAGCAGGACTTACCCAGATTTGTTGGTGGTTGCCGGTAACAACAGTAAATTGTAGTAGCCACAGTTTTGCTGGACAACTCCTTAACACAGTCTCTCTTTGCTCAACAGAAACACTCCCAGTCACACTTTTACTGTAGGCAGGAATTGGAGCAGACATTTGCAAAGTACTTGTACTGCCCAGCTTTAGCAGAGCGCTGGGCACATTTATAATCCAGTGGTAATGTCCGGCCGTAGCATGAAGCGGGACATATTTGTAGTCCATGGGCGCGTTCTCCCACCGTGGTTGCCACGGACAATGACACATGGTACAAAGTCACTGAATTGTAGGTTTAGTATTTAAGTGTCTGTCCCCAGCGCTGGTTTGGAGCAACTGGGTGAGCAGACCGCAAATTGGTGACAGCCCCCGCTGCTTGCTATGGACAACGGCACACTTATTTTGGCACAGCTCAAGGGCAGAGCACACAAGTCCTTGTCCCAGTTAAGTCTGCATCGATAATAAGTGTTCTCTGTAGCACTTCTGCTGTTCTTTTACTCCCTTGTGCTGCTCCAGGAATCCACTCCACTCCAGGCTGCACACGAGCCTCCAGGCCTCAAGGCCACCCCCCCCCCCCGACTGGGGGCTTCCTCCCAAGTAGAGGCCTCCACAGCACCTCTGCTACATTCTCCACACTTCCACCCAACTTCTCCTCCCCCTGCTGGCAGACTGCTGTATTTAAGGAGGCCTGCCCCCTGCCAATCCAGACTGTAGATTGGTCAGGGCTCCTTGTCATACATCAGGAAGTGACACTTCCTTATCCATCCCCCTTTCCAAAACCTTGTCTGCTCAAAGGGGAGGAAGCTCCAAGAGTTGTTCCTTCCTTCCTTCTCCAGCCACTCCCCGAGCCACTCCCCAGCCCAGACATTCAGGCCTGACTAAATTGTGCCTCTCCTAGCAAAAAGACCTCACAAAAAATGCCTACACTTTGGGGGCACTACATGCTCTATGCTACTATACTATATATATATATATATATATATATATACAGTATGTCACAAAAGTGAGTACACCCCTCACATTTTTGTAAATATTTTATTCTATCTTTTCATGTGACAGCACTGAAGAAATGACACTTTGCTACAATGTAAAGTAGTGAGTGTACAGCTTGTATAACAGTGTAAATTTGCTGTCCCCTCAAAATAACTCAACACACAGCCATTAATGTCTAAGCCACTGGCAACAAAAGTGAGTACACCCCTAAGTGAAAGAGTTCATCATGGCCTCAGAATTATTGCTTTCACTCTGCAATCTTCGGTGATACCTCACATGTGTGGTAGGATTGCTGTTAATGTATGCGTGCAGGACCTACACGTCCATTTGCATTTGCCTGTATGCGTGGAGGGACAGGGGGGTGCTTTTGAATTTTTTTTACTATTTTTATTTTATCCTTTTTCTTAATTTTATTTTCTTTCATTAAGCTATCACAAGGGGGGTCACAAGCCACCTATGTAATATTGCTGGGCAGGCAACTGGTCTTCTTTATGGAGACATCTATTAGACCCCTAATGTTTCCCCTGCCCTCCAAGGCAGCTAATCAAGCACATATTGTACTTGATTAGCTGCTCCCTGGCTGTAACTGCCAGAGAATGATGGCTCTGAAACCAGAATTGACTAAATCATTGGCTCTTCCGGCTTCATTTGTCACAGAGGTGATTGGGGAAATGGATGTTTCTAAAATCTTTTCTATGTTAAGGGATCCCGACCACTTACTGTGGTCCGGGGCCCCCTGGAGGAACAGGAGGTCCGTGGGTGAAAGCTGTTCTCGGTACAATAAAAGTGACTGGGCAGCTGTAAATCAGATCACTTGCACTAGAACTTGAAAGATGGCCGATTGGCGGCTGTAAATAATGGTGATTTTGTAAGACCCACTTGCTGACAGGCCATATATATACTGCAATAAACGATATTTTCAAATACATTGGTACGCCTGCCTTCGCACGCACATGAACTTTAATGGCATTCCAGTCTTAGTCCATAGGGTTCAATATTGAGTTGGCCCACCCTTTGCCACTATAACAGCTTCAACTTTTCTGGGAAGGGGAAGGCTGTCCACAAGGTTTAGGAGTGTCTATGGGAATGTTTGACCATTCTTCCAGGAGCACGTTTGTGAGGTCAGACACTGATGTTGGATGAGATGGCCTGGCTCTCAGTCTCCACTCTAATTCATCCCAAAGGTGTTCTTTCGGGTTAAGGTCAGGACAGTCAAGTTAGTTCCTCCACCCCAAATGCACGAGCCAGCGCCTCACAGGGATTGAATGGAGACACAAGCAAGGGAGGAAAAGGGGAAGGAACATGCTGGCTGGTTGTTAGGATGACGTGTTTCGGCAAGCGTGGCCTCCTTCCTCAGGTGACCTGAGGAGGCCACGCCTCCGAAATGCGTCATTCTAGCAACCAGCTGACATGTTCCTCTCTGGCCAGTCTGATGATATCAGGGATTCCGCCAATAGTGTTGGTCCTTACTGCTACATTGAAAGTCAATGATGCATAAGCGCCCTAAAGTGCAGCCATACTCTAAGCTAGGGTGATACCATCATGATAAAGTCAACTCATTACTTTTCCTGGCATGAGCAAACCTTGAGTCACTTTGATCAACACATTCCATTCAAGTATTTGTTCTGAAAGTGGATGTAAACCCGATTCATGAAATTTGACTTAGGCACCTATATCTGTAGTGTTTACTTATCTCTCTCCAAAGCACTAAGTCCCATGCTCCATTCTTCTGTTATCAGCATGATAACTTCTGACAAGGTCTCCGACAAATGACATAAAACCAGGCTGACATTTGTGTCGGGGAGGGTGCTATAAATGGATTAGCAGAGAGCTGGGCTATTCACAGCTCATTCCTTCCAATCCTCTGCCTATGTGGAACGAGTGTGTGCCTTTCCTCCAATCAGCTGCCACACAGTGTATGCCAAGAATCCACACCCAGTGCTGAACAGGAAGAGAAATTCTCTAACACAATCTGCACTTTCTAAAAAATATAGCAAACTGAAGACAGCATATATAGATGTAAAACCTATGTAGGGAGATTTGTTTAATCTTTGTGTATCATCTGATGCTGTTCACTTTACCTCACTATATGTGAGGGTTAACATCCTCTTTAACTAAAAAAAAAAAGTCCTTCTAATGCTCTCAGCCTCCTCCAAATCTCCATAATTTTTTTTTTTTTAGCTACTGTGATTTGACGCCCTATTAGAGGGTGGCTACGTTCATTCTCTATCGTCCCACATGTGTAGGAACATAGCCAACCTCTCTTGTTTTCTAGTTTGTTTCCATAGTCATGCCCAGGGAATGTGCCAGGTATGCCTGGGCACACCCTAATCACTCTGTGCCAACTCCCCCTACTGCTCGGGCTTCCCCCCATGTTGACCCACCACAGTGCTGCTGGCTTCCCTCCTCTTCCTTCGGCTGCTACGGGGGATGTTTCAGGATGGAGAGTGGAGAAAAGGGCTAGTTAATATGTAATTTACTGCCTCCTTCCTTTTCTAAAAGAACACAGTGAACCCTCTCACTCACTGTGTTCATTCATAACTATGTTTACTATGCTTCCGTTTGTGAATGAACAGGAAGCCGCTCCCCATTAATTCATTGTGCAGTGCAGTTGAGGCTGCAGAGAAAGCCATGTGTCTGAGCTTTGGGGTGCACACCCTAATGCAATAGCCTGCGCACACCTACGTTCGCTCCCAAGATATACTATGGGATTTGTAGTGTGCACAGAGCAGTGCACATGATCGCAATGTAAACTGCTTGTCCCAAACAGAGGGAAGCGAGGGGGGAAAAGGCAGAAACAACTTCATGAAAAATAGATTGCGGAACCATTAAGTAGCGGATGTGTATGGATTATTTTTGAAGAACAAGAATATAATTTGGTGTCACTTTAAGCTTTCGATTTTGAGTTTCTCTGCTCCACTAAACAACAAAATTCATAAAGGACTAAGGGAAATCAAGTTATGCATGTTCCCTTTGTGGTTCGGAAAATGCAGTTGCTTAGCTACATCCTTCTGCAAAGTGCCCTGAAAAAACACAGCAGATTTTTAATGTCTGGGAACACTTTATTTTTAGACTGCTGGATGCAATCATCTCTTACATATTTTATTGAATCCGTGTCTTGCCAAGTGCGTTTCTTTTTAGGTGCTCGCTGAATTCTGATTGAGATAAAGACGTGACCTTGCTTTAACGGTACAAGTGTTTCTAGCTGGTCTTAAAATGACTTGTGAAAGTTTGCTTGTGTTCATTGTGTAGATCAGGGGAGGGCTGGCAGCCTTAAGCCTGGGGGGCAAGTCCAGTCAAGTGGCCCATTGAACCACCGAATCAACTCACCATCCATGCCCACCTGGTTTTATAACGGATATTGAGGTTATGAAGCAAGACAAATATGATACAATGTGGTAACATAATTTTAATATTAATAGCAACAAAGGAGCTTTAACAAAAATAATGCATCAATGCAGCCTCACCACCCACCAATGCAGCCTCACCAGTGCCCATCAATGCAGGCTCACCACCCACCAATGCAGTCTGGCCCCTACTTCCTTCCTCCACAAGAAGAAAAAAGTGTGAGCAGCAGCGGCCGTCAGCCATTTTGAATGTAAGTTAGGGTGGCCTGGGGGGCAATTGCCACCCTGCCCGCTGGCCCAGCCCTCCCCTGGTGTAGATCAGGGTTTCTCAACCAGGGTTCCATGGAACCCTAGGGTTCCTCCAGAAGTTGCTAGGGGTTCCTTGAGCAATTGTTAATTTCTGCCTCTCAGATAAGTTCCCACCAACACCACTAATCTTTTTAGCCGTCTGTAAGTGGGTAATTCTTCCCAGGGCGTGACCCCATGACAAGAAGAGACAGGAAGTGACGTGTGCGATTAAAGCCGAGCGCAGGAAGTGGTGTACACACACCGCGGTATCTTCCAGGAGCGGTGAGACGTCTCGTATCTCTAAAGAAACTGTGATTTTATGCTGTTCTACTACAATTATTTTGTAAGTGTGATTTTAACAAGGGGTTTAATAAATGTTTTGAAACGGAGTCACACTATGTGAGGTTTTTCTTTCATGGGGATTGATCTGCCGCATTGCAAGTTTACACCAGTGGAGTTTCTATCGCTATTATTCAGTGTATATGGTATATCGGAGCCCCCGCAGTGTGACCGTATATTGATGGAATTCTCATTGCTATGAGCCTGCCTATATGTGTTATCTGGTAAGCAGATTTGGTTATAAGAGCACGCTGCATGGTGGGAATTTTTCTTCTCCTGGTGGTCGGTGGACATCTCCTGAAAACCTCCTGTACTTATTTATGTGTGTTTCTTGGATCTCTTGCACCCCTGACTTATATGGACTTTTAGGACTTTCAAAGCGCTATCACACATTTTGGTTAACAAAATTTATATGGTTTCGTTCTTCCTCATTGATGTGATTTGTTAATTGCAATGTGTTGTGTTTGACAACAATTCTTCCCAATGTCTACAAATATAAGCATAGGTGTGCATAGCCTATTGCAGGGATATGCAATTAGCGGACCTCCAGATGTTGCTGAACTACAAATCCCATGAGGCATTGCAAGACTCTGACAGCCACAAGCATGACACCCAGAGACAGAGGCTTGTAGTTTTGCAACAGCTGGAGGTCCGCTAATTGCTTATCCCTGGCCTATTGCATTAGGGTGTGCACCACAAAGCGCAAACAAACATGAGTGTTTATGTCAGAAGGGCAGAGATTGGTGTCAGTAGTTTATTTTTAGTTTATTTTATTTATTTTTTTACAATATTGTTTTTTTATTATTTTTTACAATTTTATTTAGGAGCCCTGTTGGGGGCCTTTGATAAAATATCAGGGGTCTAAACAACTCACTTTTGAGACAGAGAAAGGGACTGAGGACAGAGATCCCCATGTCCCTTTCTCTACAACCAGGCAGCAGGGGAAATCTGCACAGTACAAGGTGATTAGGGTGTGCCCAGGCACACCTGGTACCCTATAGCCCCATACACACCATCAGATTTTCTGTAGACTTTTGTCTTCAGATTTACCAAAACCATATAATATGAGGTCAAACCTTAAGAGTTTCAATTAGCATGCAATCAGGCAGGCCCTTGCACTACATGGTTTTGGTAAATATGAAGACAAAAGTCTACAGAAAATCTGATGGTGTGTATGGGGCTTAAGTGCTCACGCCTATGAGTGTAAGCCAGTGGTTCTCAACTCCTGTCCTCAGGACCCACCAACAGGCCAGATTTTAAGTATTACCTTGGGGAGATGCAGACTAGAATACTGCAATCACTGAGCAGTAAATGATATCGCCTGTGATGTATTTCAGTTATCCTGCAAACCTGGTCTGTTAGTGGGTCCTGAGGACAGGAGTTGAGAACCACTGGTGTAAGCAATCTGCTCCACTGACCACACTAATGTATCACGAGTTGTAGATATAGTCATTATTAGTAGGGGTTCCCAAAGACTGGAAAGTTATCGTAAGGGTTCCTCTGTTTTGAATTGGTTGAGAAAGGCTGGTGTAGAGTTTGGACGATGTGATCGTAGCCTCCGCTTAGCATTGTGAGCTCTCCTGCTGCCTCAATGAATGATAATCCAGGAATTTTTTGTATAGTTCCAAAGGACCAGTGGATTCTGGTGCTCAATATTTTGGGTGGGGGGCGGCAAACCAACGCGAGAGACGGACCAAACCCAAACCCCACCTGCCCCGTGGGAGACAGACAGGGAGGCAGCGGCCTCCTTACCTTAGGAGGCAGGTGACGAGGATCCGGGGTAAGGCTGCTACTCCTCACTCCGGAGCCATTGCTTCTCCTCCCGGCTGAACAGGAAGTGGGTCCTGAGACCCGATTGGCTGGGAGGAGAATCAGGGGGAAAATAGTGAATATTAATTTGCTATTGTCACACAACTGGGCGGGCTCAGGGTGCAGTGCTCTGTGCCCTGAGCCCACCCTTTTTTAAATAAAAACCGTAGAGGTGATCAAATACCACCAAAAGAAAGCTCTATTTGTGGGAAAAAAAGGACGTCAATTTTGTTTGGGTACAACATCGCACGACCGCGCAATTGTCAGTTAAAGCGAATCGCCAAAAGATGCTCTGGCCATTAAGGGGACAAATCCTTCCGTGGCTGAAGTGGTTAAAATTTTTAAAAACAGTAAAAAATATTAAAACAACAAAACATGAAACTGCTAAATTTCTCCAGCTAACATCATCTAATCCTGCAGCGCGCAGCGTTATGCGGAATGTCAACAGCCGTGGGAAGCAGGCCCGGACTGGAACAAAAAATAGGCCCAAATTACAATAATGACAACTACCGGTTTCTCAATGTCTTTTAGTTCTACTTTGCCTGCTTCACTTCATTGGTGTCAGCAGTTGTTTATTTTTGTTATTTTATTTTTTTTTTAACATTTTAATATTTTATTCTTTTATTTTTCAATTATTTTTTTAGAAACCCCTGTTGAGGTGCTTTGGTGAAATATTAAGGGTCATAAAAGACCTCTGATGTTTCGCCCTTGAGACAGAGAAAGGAGATTGAGAACACAGCCCTCAATATTCATCTGCAGCCTCAGCAGCACTGAATGAATGAACAGGAATAACTGTACAGAGGCTTCCTGTTCTTTCACAAACTGAGTCACTGACTCTGTCGTTTCAGACAAGATTAGGGGCCGGTAAATGACACATTTACCGGTTCCTTCCCTGCTCTTCATGACGACAGATTCCCAGCAGCAGCCAACTGATCGAGGAGGGGAGCCAGCAGAGCTATGGGGGGATGAGCGGGGGGGCCAGGAGAGAGGAAACAGCTGGGCTAGGAGAGAAAAAAGTGGGGCCAGGAGAGAGTAAACAGCATGGCAGCTGGACCTGGATAGGAGGGGTGTCATATAGAGAAACCGATCAACCTCCATTTCCATCCTGCAGCCACTGAATGCCTGCAGGAGGAAGAGGAGGAGAAGCCGGAATTCAGTTGCTGCAGGGGATCAGTTTCTCTACATCATGTGGCTCTCTTGTTATGACATGCCATGGCTGTGCCCTAGGCAGCTGCCTAGTTCGCCTAGTGGTATCACTGAATCAGTGGCGGCCCGTAATGCATGCATTTGCCCCCCTAATATACATGTAGTGCACTGGACGCATGGATTCCAATGTTTTTTTGTTTGTTGAAGCATGGCTCTAATAGGCTTCAAAAAAGGGTGGGCTCGGGGTGCAGAGCACTTCCCCCCGGAGCCCACCCAGTTGTGTGACAATAGCGAATGTATATTCTCTATTGCCACATTGATTGACTAGTTTCCCGATTGATGGAAAGGAGAAGGCATCCTACTGGTCTAGGAGGAGACACATGGGCGCCATGATACCAAGGAGGAGATGCAGGGGAAGCCACTGCCCGTCACCCGGAGGTAACCGACCATTGTTTGCTGCCCCCCCCCCCCCACACACAAAAAATATACCACCAGCCGCCATGAATGAATATTCAATAACTGGTCAATCCAGCCTTGTTGAATATTAACCACAAGGCGTCACTTCCTCAGCACAGGAAATCTTGTGAGCTCATAACTGCCTGTGCTCTCTGGACTGTTGTCAGCTAGCATTGTTCCTAACTATCTCCATGGACTACAAAGCACATCCCCCTGTTATGGAGAAGAGACTGTACTGGGGTGGCTAGTGATCAAGAACACTGGCTGGCTGCTCTGATGACACTGTATGTCAGTCCAGCCAGCCAGGGTCCTTGATCCCTAACTGCACAAGTACAGTATCGCCATATCAGTACAGCCAGCCACACTATCCCCGATCAATGCCACACCAGTCAAAGTGTTAGCAGACAAGTTTAAGCCAGCAATAGTGTTCCTGATCATTGCCACACCAGTCCTAGTGTTGCCAGACCAGTGCAAGCCAGCAAAATAGTACCTGCTAACCGTCACACCAGTACAATGTAATGAGACCAGTGTAAGCCAACAACAGTGTTCTTACTGTAATCCCCACCTCCCCTGTGCCCCTGTCACCAGACCTGTGCAAACAGCAACAGTGTTCCTGATCACCACCATACCAGTCGCAATGTCACCAGTCAAGTGTAACTCAACAATTTTGTTCCTGATCACCACCACAATAGTCCCAGCATCACTTGACCTGTGTGAGCCAGAAAGCCAGGAACAGTGTTCCTGATCACTGCTACACCAGTGCCAGTGTCACCACAGCAAGTACATCCAGCAACAGTATACCTGATCAGTGCCACACCAGTCCCAGTGACATTAGTCCATTGTTCTTGCTTGCCGCCACAACAGTCCCAGCATCACAAGACCAGTGTAAGCCATCAACAGTGTTCCTGATCACCACCGCACCAGTCCCAATATCACCATACCAGTGTAAGCCAGGGACAGGGTTCCTGATCCTCCCCACGGCAGTGCCAGTGTTGCCAGACAAATGCAGCAATCAACAGTGTTCCTTATCACCATCCAACCAGGACCAGTGTACTCCATCAACAGTGTTCATGATCACCGTCCACTAGTCCCAGCGTCAGCAGATCAGTTTAAGCCAGCAACCATGTTACTGATCTCTGCCACGCCAGTCACAATGCTACCAGACAACTGTAAGTCAACAACAGTGTTCCTGATCACCGCCACAACAGTCCCAGTGTCCCCAGACCGGTGTAAGCCAGTAATAATTGTTCTGACCACCACCACACCAATCCCAGTGCTACCAGACCAGTGCAACCAGCAACAGTATTCCTGATCACCATCAAACGAGTCCCAGTGTCAGCAGACCAGTGCAACCAGCAACAGTATTCCTGATCGCTACCGAGTTTCAGAGTCACCTGACCAGTGTAAGCCATATTTCTGATCACCGCTACACCAGTGCCAATAACACCACTTCAGTGTAGCCAGCAACAGTGTTCGTGATCACCGTCACATGAGTCCCAGTGTCACCAGACCAGTGCAGCCAGCAACAGTGTTCCTGATCGCTGCCACACCAGTCGCAATGGCACCAGACAAGTGTAAGTCAACAACAGTGTTTCTCATCACTGCTACACCAGTGTCAATGTCAGCAACAGTATCCTTTATTGCTGCCACATGAATCCCAGTGTCATTAGACTAGTGTTCTTGATTGCCACCACAACAGTTCCAATGTCACAAAACCAGTGTAAGCCATCAACAGTGTTCCTGATCACCACCATATGAGTTCCAATGTCATTAGACCAGTGCAGACAGCAACAGTGTTCCTGATCACAACACATCAGTCCCAATGTCACCAGCCCAGTGTAAGTCAGTAACAGTGTTGCCGGTTTACTTTAAAAAAAATACCTTGGGGTGTTTACTCTCGTAATTTTGGGTATGTGTCTACTGTCCTGGTGCTCCAGGGCCTCCAAAAATGTGATAGGAAATTAGATATCAAATTTATTCCCCTTGAAAGCCTGAATGTGCCCCTTGAATTCTGGACTCTTCTCTATAGCTAGGTTGTTAAAAAAAAAAAGTGTCTCACATATATGGTATAACCATACTTGGAAGAAGTATCAGAATGTGTTTTGGGGTGCAATTCTAAGTTTGCCTAAGCTGTGTAGCAGACATATTTTATACATTTATAACTTTGTGTACAAAAAAAAAAAAAATAATTTTTCATTTTCTTTCTGCATTTTCCAAACACTTGTGGCAGAAAAATTACATCTTCAAAAGACTCAGCGTGCCTTTTAGAAATACCTTGGGGAAGTTACTCTCTAAAATGTGGCCATTTTATGGGTATTTCTATTGTCCTGGTACTCCAGGGCCTCCAAACATGTGAGAAGTAGTCAGGAAATCAGATGCCTAATTTATGCCCCTTGAATGCCTGAAAGTGCTCCTTGGATTTAAGGCCTCCCTATGCATCTAAGCAGCAAAAAAGTGTCAATCCCAATACTACGGAAGAGTAGAAGTATGTGTTTTGGGGTGTAATTGTAAGTATGCCTATCCTGCGTGTGAGAAATAACTTGATAAAATGACAACTTTGTGAAATTAAATCAAATTGTATTTACTTTCTTCATTTTACAGAAAAATTGGCAAAAATGTACAACTTTAACCACTTCCCGACCGCGCTATAGACAAAAGACGTCCACAGCGCGGTCGGGTTATTCTAACAGGACGTCCATGGACGTCCTGCAGAATCTCGCTTCCCGCGCGCCCCCTGGGGCGCGCACACGGGAAGATCCGTGACCGTCGGGTCCGGGGGACCCGACTGATCACGGATCGCGGTGAATGGCCGCTGTGAGCCATCTGTTTACCACCCACCCACCACCCACCACCCCCCAGCCACCATCAGCCACCCACCACCCACCCAGCCATCAGCCACCCAGCCATCATCAGCCACCCACCACCCACCCAGCCATCCACCCCCCACCCATCCTCACCCAATCCATCCTCACCCACCCACCCATCCATGCTCACCCATCCATCCATCCAGCCATGCATGCTCATCCACCCAGCCG
>BLSH010237823.1:232878-251530 GCA_018402905.1 Glandirana rugosa
CTCAAACGGTACCCTCATTGGTCTCGTCGTGGACCTTCACCAACACCTCGGATACGTCCCAACCACTACCTTCTCAAAGTCCTGCTACGTCCCACCAACGTCCTTCACAGACCCTCATCTGTCTTTGGTCGCACCTTGCGTGGTCTCCGGGCCTTAACCTTGGTACTACTGTAGTCTCACACCGTTGTCTTACCGCAGTCACCGACCCCTGTGTCGATGCGGAAAACCCCGTAGCTTGTCGGTAAAATAATACGTTCATGTTCAGAAATACGTAACTATTATTTCAGATGTGAATCTACCACCGCGGGCAGGAAATAAGAAAAACGTCACATGTTCATGTCTCCGTCAGCTCCTCTGGTCAGAGTATAGGACAATGCCTCTGTACTTGTACACTGCAAAAAGAATAAAGGACGGGCGCCACCATCTAAGTGTAGACTTTATTATCAATGCATAAAGACTTGTACTTGCATAATAAAATGGCTGTTCGATGCCCCAAAAGGCGTAGCTGTGTCCCCAGCCACTGACGCCATTCTGTTGCCACACTCTGATGTCATCATGGTTCCAATTCCGGGCCTCTGGTGCGTTCCACGCTGGTTTCTGTCTACTCCCAGACACTTCCTGCAACCACCCTGCATCGTCCTGAAACTCTTCCATCACCAACCCTGCATAGGCTCCACAACCACTTCCAGGTGCTGCTCTGGTTACTCCCATGGCAAACTCTGCAGATGCCTACAAGACTATAAGAGGTGCCTTTAACCCATTTTAATATGTGAGTTCAATTTTAATTTTTATTTGCGTTGGTAATAAAGTCTACACTTATATGGTGGCACCCCGTCTTTTAATCGTTTTGCAGTAACTGTGGGAATGAGCAGATGGAGAAGATCAAAGTACAGTGTTTAGGTGGAGGTGAAGAGATGAGTTTTCAGGGATCGACATAAGGTGAACAGAGGTAAATGACCAGACAGGTTGGGGTAATGAATTCTAGAGGATGGGAGAGGCTCTGGAAAAAAAGCCATGGAGAGGTGCATGGGAAGAGGTGACCAGAGAACTAGAGAGCAGGAGGTCTTAGGAGTAGCAAAGAGGACAATTTGGGTGATATTTTGGATTTACGAATTCTATGTTCGTAAACAAAGATGGTGATACGTGATGGGGTGTGGTCCATTGAGATGGGTGAGGAGATCGAAGGAGTGAGCAGAGCAGTAGAGAGATTGATTTGGGTGTCTTCAGCATAGAGATGGTATTGGAAGTCATGGGAGGTTATCAGCTGGCCCAGGGAAGACGTATAAAGAGAGAATAGTAGGGGTCTGAGAGGACAGAGCCTTGCACACATGACTGATATTGATTGAAATTTATGATTTGGCTGGAGTAATATGGGTTTGATAGGGGACATATGTGCCTAGGAGTGCCAATGAGTAGGGTGCATGCCCTTTGACCAATTGTTTGTGACCAGAGTTTTCTAAAACCTTGGATGGCCCATACTTTACTTAAATTAAACCATTCAATGATGTGCGGCCAATACAGGAGCAAGTGTATGTAGACAGGAAGTGGCTGAAAGAGGCTGCAGGAGAGTGCTAGATCTTGTGCATGCGCAGACGGAGATGTGGTACCACATCCCATCCTAGCTGTCTCTTTCTGGTTTTTGTAGCCATCCAAATGGTTACAGGGCTCCAAATTTTGCTCAGACGGAGATCTGGCACCACATCTTGTCCCATGCTGCCATCCTTGTTTTCTTCATCATCGGGAGCTAGCTGTCTTTTCCTGGTACGTGCAAGCACCCCCCTTCCCCCCCCCCCATAACCATAGGGCTGGATTTTGTGCATGCATAAGCCAAGATCTGGCAATACATCCTGACCCATCTTTTTTTTCGTCATCATTGGGAGCTAGTTGTCTCTTTCTGGTTCTTACAACCAAGTTTCTGATGATTAGGCACCAGATCTCTCGCATTCACAGGAAATCTGGTGACATGCCTTCCACATTGCATGTCTCCTTAGTGATGGGAGATCTCACAAAAGTTCAGCACCTATGGCTATGCAGCCTTCTGGGATGCATGACCATGTATCCCAGGAGGCTGGAGAAGAGATCTCACGAGACTATGGAAACATGCAATGTGAAAGGCATGACACTAAATCTCCATCTGCGCGCATGCAAGATCTGGTGCCATTAAGGTGTCAGCTGCAAGAACCAGGAAGGGGCATCCAGCTCTTGTGACAAAGAAAAAGGCGGCAAAGGACCAGGTGTGGTGCCAGATCTCATGCACAAGATCTAGCACCATGCCAATGGGGTAGGGAGAGGGGCTGCAAGAACCTGGAGGAGACGGCGGGCTCCTGATGATGTTGAAAACAAAGATGACTGCTTGGGATGGAATATGGTGCCAGATCTCCGTCTGCACATCTACGAGATCTAGCACCACATCATGGGGGGGGGGGGGTGCAGTAAACAGAGACAGCCACCCCCTGATGATGAATAAAACAAAGATGGTACGTGATTGGTTGTGGTGCCAGATCTCTGTCTGTCTGTGCATGCACACAATCCAACGTCCATTGGGAGGGGACAGGGTACGGCAAGGTGGTTGCAAATACCAGTAAAAAACAGCTGGCTTCCAATGACGGAGAAATCAATGGTTGCAGCATGGGACCGGGTGTGGTGGCAGATCTGTCTTTGTATGCACAACATGAGAGGGGCTGCAAGAACCTGGAGGAGATGGTGGGCTCCTGATGATGAAAACAAAGATGACCGGATGGGATGAAATACGGTGGCAGATCCCTGTCTGTAAATCTACGAGATCTAGCACCACATCATTGGGGGGGGTGCAAGAACCAGAAAGAGACAGCCGCCTCCTGATGATGAAGAAAACAAATATGGTGGTACATGATTGGATGTTGTGCCAGATAACTGTCTGTGCATGCATAAAATCCAACACTATCATTGGGAGGGGACAAGGGGTTGGCGGGTTGGTTGCAAGTACCTGTAAAAAACAGCCAGCTCCCAATGACGGAGAAAGCATGGATGGCAGCACGGGATAAGGTGTGGTGCCAGATCTCCGTCTGTCCAAAATCTGGAGCCGTGTCATCAGTTGGATTGCTACAAGAACCAGAAAGACAGTTGACTTCCAATGATGAAGAAAACAAAGATGGAAGGACAGGATGTGGTGCCACATCTCTGTCTGGCACATGGATGGGATCTAGCACCATGTCATTAGGTGGAAGGTTGAGGGGTGGCTGCAAGAACCAAGAAGACAACTGGCTTCCAATGACAAAGAAAACAAAGATGTCGGGACGGGATGTGGAGCCACATCTGTGCACATGCATGGGATCTAGCACCATGTCTTTAAGTGTGTGTGTGGGGGGGGGAGGGGGTGGTCAGGGGTTTCTGCAAGAACCAGGAAGAGACAGCTGGCTTCCGTTGACAAGGAAAACAAAGATGGTGGGACAGGATGTTGTGCCACATCTCTGTCTGGACATGCATGGGATCTAGCACAATGTCATCTTGAGAGGGGGGGGGGATGCAAGAAGCAGAAAGAGACAATCCACTACCAATAACTTAGAAAACAAAGATGGTAGGATGGGATGTGGCGCCGTCTGCACATGTGTGAGATCTAGTACCGCATCGTCAGGGGGGACTCCAAGAATCAGGAAGAGACAGCTGACCCCTAAAGCAGACCAAGATGGCGGCATAGAATGGGATGTGTAATTGAGGAGTGGTGAGGGGAGTAGAGGACAGTTCAAGATTGTCTGGGCTTATAATGGCTCCTGCACATGAGGAGGGGCGTACAGCATGCACGAGTGTCCAGAACCTCTGTAAGAACCTCTCCTCGGGTCCCGCAGCTGCTGTATACAGCCGCCCATAATCTGCAATTGCGAGATGTGGCTGTATGTTCCAATAATTGTGTAAAACACGTACATGGACATAAGCCCCAACCACAAACCGCCTGTAGCCATGTGCATGAGCCCATGCATAACATATAGGGCTTTATGAAACTATCCTTTAAACTAGAGAACTGCTATGCGTCCGTGTGTGCTGTTGCTGGTGACAGCTTGGTTGAGGTTTCCCTTGTCTGGTGTTTAGAATACTTGGCGGAATGCTGTGCCGTAGTCTGTAGAGAAGAGAAATGCTTTTGTTCCGGCGGTTGCGGTCACCCGGTGTTAACCAGGCCTACAGAAGACTTGGGAGTGCAGAGGGACAAGTTGAGAACTGTCGTCGGTGGGGAGAAGCCTAAAGCTGCATTCCTGGGCTTTGTGGAGAGGAAAACCGGGCCTTGCTGCTACATGCCACATACCAGACTTTAGCGGTAACCCCTCTCCATGTCTGGTTCGTTGACCGTACACAATGTCTGCATGACAATGCTAACCTACTGCAGTATGGTGGTGATGTATGAAAGTAATGGGATGACAAATGATCATTTTAATAGCATACTGTATATGCCTCTGCACACCTTACTATGTGATATTTACAACAGTACAAATACAATTATCTTGTGGGCTGACTTCTATTTCTGTTCTTTTAGGTCACCATGAGTGAAAGTGCCAAGGAGTGCCGGGTGGCGCACAACCCCAACCTCGGGGAAATCATGAGGGTGAAGTCCGAAGTGGGGACCCAGGCTGAAGAGCGGACTTATAGCCAGCAATGGTAAGCATGACCCTAAAAGAAGTGTTTTTTTTTGTATCCTTTACCATGGAAATGCCCTTAGATTGGTATTAAACTAAAAAAAAAAAATCTATTGCAGCTTATCAATCCTTAAAGGGGTTGTAAAGCTTTGTTTTTTTTTTTTTTTTTAATGTGTTATACTTACCTCCTCTGTGCAAGGGTTTTGTGGCCCCTGATCTTCCTCTTCTGGGGTCCCCCTGCAACGCTCCTGGATCCTCCCCGCATTGAGTGCCCCCACATAGAAGCGCTTTCCCTTGGGGCACTCGTGCGGGCGCGCTCCCGTGTCCTGCTGCTGCATCCATTGGCACAGGCAGCAGGACTCGGCTCCACCCCCCGGCTCCCGCATCATTGGGTTTTATTTGACAGCGGCGAGAGCCAATGGATCCTGCTGCTATCATTCTATCCAATGAGGACGAGGCAGCGTCTGGGGCTGGTGTGCTCATCCCTGTCGCTGGAATGATCGGGCTCAGGTAAGTAAAAGGGGGGCTCTGGGGGGCTGCTGCACAACAAAAGGTTGTTCACCTTAATGCATACAATGCATCAAGGTGAAAACCTGGAGACTTTACAACCCCTTTAATGTGTTCCTATCCCCACAACAGCAAAATCAGTCTGTATATGTGTAAAGCACGCTTGTTGTACTCACTTATGTAAAGTTAAAGTGTTGCGCTGAAAAACTTAAATTTGCAAATACTGCAGTGCAAAAAGACAAAAGTTCATTAAAATCCGTAGTGAGTGATTCCACTATAGAGCATAAATTTCAAAAAACAGTCTTCCTCAAAGTGCCATCTGCAAACAAGTGCCGTAAGGTGCCACCATAACAATTCGTGATGAATCCAACCACCGTGCTCTTATTGCGCTTACCCCTAGCTGTTGATCTCCTATTATAGGAGATCAAAGGAAACCTATAGGTGTATCCTCCCAGAGTTGCAGTGCAGTACCAGCATGGAGCCCAGGGACTTCCACGGTTATGTCCAGAAATGCTTATTGGACCCCAAATATTCTTCTGCCCTCAAAAGCATCTGATCAAGCTGAGATTGGTTTGATCAGATACTTTACAAGCTGGTAAGAAGTTGTGAGCAACAAACCGAAACTGGAAGTGACAAAATCCTCTTTGCTTCTGGTTTCATACACCTTAGAGATAATTGGGGAACGGAAGTTCCTCTTTTATCTCTATGGTGTGCCGTCCCGACCAATGGCTTCAGCCCTGGCTCCCTGGTGGAACAGGAGAGCCCGAGAGGGCAGTGGGAGGGGAACCACCTTTCACCACGTATAAAACTGATCCGGCGGCTATATAGCCGCTTGGGTGAGTTTTACTTTATAGAGCATCACCGGCTCTAAAAACACAGCTACAGGGTCATGACTGCAGCTGTAGAAACACTGAATCCCGAGAACATAGGGTACATCCATTTGCCAAAAGTGATTACAGTCTTGTTCGCTCTAGAAGATAGAGGAAAGTAAAACCCCACGGATGAGCCATGCTTTTACGGCACCTCCCTCCCCCAACCGCTACCCCTTTTTAGCTGCAGCGTTAGTGGCTAGAGATCTGCCACTGCCATGAAGCTTTCACTCACCAGCTGCCCCTTTCGTTGGGTGTAGAACCCGCCAAAACACTCTGCAAGTGCACGGGAGGTGTGGGGTTTAACCACTTCAGCCCCGGTAGAGTTTACCCCCTTCCTGATCAGGCCGCTTTTTCCTATTTAGCACTGCGCTTCTGGCGATTGCGTCGTCATGCAATTCTGTACCCAAACAAAATGTATGTAATTTTTTTTCACACAGTTCGAGCTTTCTTTTGGTGGTATTTAATCATCACCGCGTTTTTTGTTTATTTGCGATATAAATTAAAAAAGACAGAAAATTTTGAAAAAAAAAATATATATATTTTTTTACTTCCTGCTATAAAACGTATCTAATTTTAAAAAAGGTAAAAATCTAATTTCTCCGTAAATTTTGGGCAAAATGTTGCATGTCTTCGGTAAAAAAATCCAAATTCGTGTATATTGATTGGTTTGCGTGAATGTTATAGCGTCTACAAACTATGATATATATATATATATAATATTGGAATTTTTGTTTATTTTTTTTATACTGCTAATGGCCATGATCAGCGACTTATAATGGGAGTGCGGCTTCAATCTGACACTAACTGATTCTGGGGGAAACTGATGACATCACCAGTGAAACTAATACAGCGATCAGTGCTGAAAATATGCACTGTCACTGTACTAATGACACTGGCTGGGAAGGGGTTAACATCCAGGGGAATCAAAGGGTTAAATGTGTGGTAACTATGTGTAATGTGTGGTGTTTTACTAAGCAATGTTCCGGTATTCACTCCCTGCTTTTCAGGGAGGAAAAAAACGGCACATTACTGCTGCCTGTAGAAAGCCCTGTGTTTACTTATACAGGGTTCTCTTCTGTCATTTGCTCAGCATGAAGGGTTCCAGCCATAAATCATTATGTCCCGCGATGTGACATCCACGAGGTCTCTTACTGGTGCTGACATCTGATCCCCGGCTTCCTCCATCTTGATTGGCTAGGGAATGACGTAACTCCTGCCGAGTTATGCTGAAAATAAACCCGGAGTCTAAAGAAGATTGCAAAAATTCTGAAGTCAGAAGTTTTTTTTTTTTTTTTATCTTAATGCATTCTATGCATTAAGATAAAAAACCTTCTGTGTGCATCAGCCCTCCTTATACTTACCTGAGCCCCATCTCTATCCAGCGATGTTGCACGAGAAACTCGGCTGTCCGGGGCTCTCCCTCCTAAATCGCTGAGACAGCACTGAGGCACCATTGGTTCCCACTGCTGTCAATCAAATTAAATTTGCCAATGAGGAGAGAGGAGGGGCCAAGCCGCAACTCTGTGTCTGAATGGACACACAGAGCAGCTGCTTGGCTCGGATGCCCCCAGCCGCTTGCTGTGGGGGCACTCGGCAGGAGGGAGGGGCCAGGAACGCCGGCAAGGGACCCAAGAAGAGGAGGTTCGGGGCCACTCTGTGCAAAACCATTACACAGAGCAGGTAAGTATGACATGTTTGTTATTTTAAACAAACAAAAAAAAGAAAAGCAAGGCTTTAGTATCACTTTAAAGACAGATAATTAACTGACACGTTTCAATGGTTGTAACTGTTAAATGTATTTCTTTGTTCTCAGCTCTGCCGGCTCCAATTCTCGCTGCATGGACATGGAACCCAAGAGATTAAAAGAGAAGCGAGGGGCTGCAGTGACCAAGAATCTCCAGCAGGTGGACTTTTGGTGTAAGTTGAGGTCAAGTGAAGCTCGTTGGTCAGCTATGACATACTGCACACCTCCCAACTTTTTGAGATGGGAACGAGGGACACCTATTAGCAAAAGTATGGAGGCATAGGACACACACCCTGCCACACCCCCTTAAAGGAGAATTATACAAAAAAGTTATTGGTTAAACACATAAGTGCTTTTATTTTACCACTGCTATTCCTTTATTCTGCTTTTCGAAATTTACAGATGCAATCGTTTAGGAATTGGATTTAAGGTTTAGCACTGGGAAACACTTTTTTTGAGGATAGAAAGTGCAATTTATATACAACTATATAGATCAGACCAAAATGAGGGACAAATGAGGAGGGAAGAGGGACTTTGTTCCAAATCAGGGACAGTCCCTCAAAATCCGGGACAGTTGGGAGCTATGCATACTGTGGGTGAAGGGTGGCCACACACAGGTCCAATGTTGAAAGTTAAAGGTCTGCTTATTGGGTCCGGGCACTCAGCTTCTGCACTCACAGTGCTGTGAAAAAGTATTTGCCCCCTTCCTGATTTTTTTATATGTTTGCATATTTGTCACGCTTAAATGATTCAGATCATCAAACTATTTTTAATATTACACATAGACGCAAATAAATACAAAAATGCAGTTTTTAAATGATGATTTAATTAAGGGAATAAAGCTGCCCAAACCTGCCTGGCCTGATGTTAAAAGGTAATCCCCACCCCCCCGCTATATCCTGAATGAACTGGGATTAACCTCATTTTTTTTGGAAATTTCACTTGCCACACCCAGGCCCGATTACTGCCAAACTTGTTGAATCAAGAAATCACTTAAATAGAAGCTCTCTGACAAAGTGAAGCACGCTAAAAGATCTCAAAAGGCAACACATCGTGCCGTGATCTAACGAAATTCAAGAAAAGATGAGAAACAAAGTAATGGACATTTATCAGTCTGGAACGAGTTACAAAGCATTTCTAATGCCCCATACACACTATACAATTTTCTGTAGACTTTTGTCTTCAGATTTACCAAAATCATATAATATGAGGTCAAACCTTAAGAGTTTCAATTTGTATGCAATCAGGCAGGCCCTTGCACTACATGGTTTTGGTAAATCTGAAGACAAAAGTCTACAGAAAATTGTATAGTGTGTATGGGGCTTAAGGCTTTGGGACTTCAGGGAACCATGATGAGAGCCATTAACCACAAATGGAGAAAACTTGGAACAGTGGTGAACCTTCCCAGGAGTGGCCGGCTGAACAAAAAAGATCACAACGACGACTCATCCAGGAGGTCATAAAAGAACCCAGAACATCTAAAGAACTGCAGGCCCCACTGCCCTCAGATAAGGTCGGTGTTCATGATTCAATGATAAGAAAGAGACTGGGCAAAAATGGCGTCCATGGGAGAGTTCCAAGGCCACAGCCACTGCTGACCAAAAAGTACACAAAGGCTTGTCTCACATTTGCCAAAAAACATCTTAATTTTCCCCAAGACTTTTGTGCAAATATTCTGTGGATTGATGGGACAAAAAATTGAACTTTTTGGAAGTTGTGCGTCCCGTTACATCTGGCGTAAAACTAACACAGCATTTCAATTAAAAAGAACATCATGCCAACTAGCGAATGGAAATTTTGGTACCGAAACCAAAAATGTACTAAACGGAAAATGACAGTTTTTAAAAAGTATTTATATTTTTACATACAATTGTCATATGCAGCCTACCTGTGTCTGGGCACTGACAGGCGGCACTGATTGGTGCTAATAGGTGGCACTAACAGGCAGCACTGATTGGTGACACTGATTGGCACTGATAAGTGGCACTGACAGGTGGCACTGGTTGGCACTGACAGGCAGCACTGGATGGTACTGGCAGGTGGTACTGGCATTTGGCACTGGTTGGCACTAAAGCGCCACTGGAGGGTACTGGCAGGTGGCACTGATTGGCACTGACAGGTAGCACTGGATGGTACTGGCAGGTGGCACTGATTGGCACTGACAGGCGGCACTGGATGGTACTGGAATGTGGCACTGGATGGTATTGGCAGGTGGCACTGGCATGTGGCACGGGTAGAAGAGATGAGAAGATTCACAATGCACATAGCGCGCTGCTTGTAAGAGCCGCTCTGTGCATTAAACTGTCACCTAATTACACTGAATACAGAGAGAGACACATCAGATCTTCATGCCGAGATCGGAGGTGGGCGGGACAGAACAGCTAACACCCGCCCAGCCCCTGTCCCATTGGCTGGCATATGATAGCTTTTCGGTCCCGCCCACCTCCCGACATCAACTTGAAAATCTGACAGCTCTCTCTGCATTCAGTGTAATTGGGTGACCATTTCATGCAAAGAGCGGCTCTTACAAGCAGCGCGCTCTGTGCATTGTGAATCTAGTCAACTCTCACATCCATTGAGCGGTATGTGATGCACACATACCCCCACAATGGACGGTACCCGAGGCGGACCCCGCCCCCTTTTCGGTATCGGGCTGTTTTTTCGTTTCGGTCGATACCGAAAACACTGATTTTGGGTGAAAATGCAGATAATTTTCGGTGGCCAAAATTTCGGTGCATCCCTAATACCAATAATCAGACATGGTGGTGGTAGTGTGATGGTCTGGGGCTGCTTTGCACCTTCTGGCCCTGGACGGCTTGCCATAACTGATGGAACCCTGAATTCTGCACTTTGCCAGAAAATCCTGAAGGAGAATGTCTATCCATCAGTTCCTGACCTCAAGCACACTTGGGTTATGCAGCAGGACAATGATCCGAAACACAACCAGCAAGTCCACTTCTGAATGGCTCCAAAAAAACAAAATTAAGGTTTTGGATTGGTCTTGTCAACGTACAGACTTAAATCCGATTGGGACGCTGTGGCATGACCTTGAACAGGGTGTTCAAGTTGGTAAACCCTCCAATGGGCCTGAATTAAAACAATTCTGCAAAGAAGAGTGAGCCAAAATTCCTCCACAGCGATGTGAAAGACTCTGCCAGTTATCACAAAGGCTTCATTGCAGTTGTTTCCACCAAGGGTGGCACAACCAGTTATTAGGTTTAGGGGGCAATTACTTTTTCACATAGGGCCAGGCAGGTCTGGGCAGCTTTTTTCCCATAATAAATGAAATCATCATTTAAAAACTGCAGTTTCTTTTTACTCGGGTTATCTTTGTGTAATATTAAAATTTGTTTGATGATCTGAATCATTTAAGTGTCACAAATATGCAAAAAAAAATAAGAAAGGGGCAAATACTTTTTCACAGCACTGTAGATGTATCTGTAGGGGAAAAGGTTAGATTACATGCTTGCCTTATTTGGAGGACTAACATGCAGCGATTGTTTTTTTTTTTGCAGAAGGAGGGACCTGGACCTAAAAAGTGGACTTGGATTTCCTGGTCTGCTTTAAAATTAAATTAAACTCTCGTTTAAGGGGAAAAAAATATCTGTAATCTTAAAACCGTTCATCAGCCAGGCTTCCAAAAAGCTGTTGCTGTTGACTTTTATTAACTTTATATTAAACAGACACTCGCCTGTCCAAGGATCCAGCACCATCCTCAGCCGAGCCAGTTCTCCGCCGGTCTTCGGGTGCCTGGTGCTGGCATTGTAACTGTAGGAAGCCAGGCATGACTCCTTGTGGCTTCACAGCCAGCCCTCCACTGCGCAAGTGTGATATGCGCTGCAACCTGTAAATGGTCCTGAAGCTTTCTGGGACCTATGACATGTCCTGGAGGGGGTAGGGGCTCAAATTCCGCTCAGATCGCCTAGTGGGAGTGGGAACCTGGCAAAACTAGGTACTTGCTACCAAAAGAAAAAAAAATACTATGCCAAAAGTTGAAGAGGGGGTTGTGAAATAGCAAAACTTCCCCTTTTTGGTGAAGTTCTGCTTTAAAGAGGCAGTTGTCTTTTTCTTTATTTACAAGTCATCTGCAACAAATACTATAGCTGCTGACTTTTAAAAATCAGGTACTTACCAGTGTCTGGAAACCAGCACTCTGAGGATCCAGAACTAGCTACGGGGTCGCTGGCACCGCCATCTTGGATTTTGGAGCAGGCTGTGGCCTCCAGAGGAAACCCCAGCCAGCTCCCCACTCCACAGACCTGTTGAATCAAGAAATCACTTAAAGTGGTAGTAAACCCTCCTAACATTTTCAGCCAAGGAAGCTGCCATCTTGGCCTATTGTTTAATCTACAACTGCCATGATGCTGCACATGTGATCAGCTATGACGCCAGCCATTGGATGGTTTGACAGTTTGGTTTAGAGCACAACCAATGGGAGTGGTACATTTCTGGCACGTGCCGGAAATGTAACTGGTGTCTAAACTGTTAAATGGATGGGTTTACTACCGCTTTAAATAGAAGCTGTCTGACAAAGTGAAAGATCTCAAACAGCAACACATTTTTCCACGATCTAAAGAAATTCAAGAACAGAAGAGAAACAAAGTAATTGCCATGTATCAATCTGGAAAGGGTTACAAAGCCATTTCTAAGGCTTTGGGACTAAGGATGGGCTTGGGCTTGGGCTTGTTTGGAACGTGCCAGAGCCCGCCAGGAAGTGAACCCTGCACTCCGCTAATCACAGGCAGTGATACATTCCCTGCAGCTGCACATCGTGGAATGTCTCACTGCCTGTGATTAGTGGAGTGCAGGGTTCACTTCCTGGCGGACTCGGGCACATTCGGTTCCGAAGAGGCCCGAGCCCATCCTTATTTGGGACTGCAGGGAACCATGGTGAGAGCCATTATCCAAAATTGGAGAACATTTGGAACAGTGGTGAACCTTCCCATGTGATTGGCTGATTAGCAATTTGTGTTGCCAAACAATTGAACAGGTGTACCTAATAAAGTGGCCGGTGTGTGTGTATGTGTGTATATATATATACAGTACATGTTTACACACATTCTATATATGTATATAGAAACATAGAAAAGTGATGGCAGAAGAAGACTGAGTAGTCCATCGAGTCTGCCCCTTTTTATTTATTTATTTTTTTACATTAACCTTGTTGTCTGACTATGGATTTATGTTTATCCCAAGCATGTTTGAAGCCATTTACTGTTGACTGTCTCACAACCTCTGTTGGTAGTTTATTCCAATCATCAACCACCCTTTCAGTAAAATAATACTTCTTTCTAAGATTAGTTTTGAACTTCCCCCCAGTTAGAATAGAATGGGTGTATACATGTACTGTATGTGTGCGCAAATAGAGCAGCCAGATCCTTGACTTCCCTATGGTAGACACTACAGTTCAGCAATACAACCTGGTCAAAACCAGCTACCAGCCTGTGATTGTGCAAGAAAGGAGCAGCAGCTCACTGATGAGGTCATCCCAGTGCTCATGCCTTCTGTAAGCCCTGACTGGCTTCTAGATTTGGCTATCTTTCTCCCAGTCTGAATGCTGCTATTCAGGGTGTCCTAGGAGGCTGATATGCAAACCTATTTGGGTACTAATACTAGTTCTATGAAATAACGCCTTAATGCTTTGTAATGAATACACTTCTGTATTCTGGTATTTCCACTATCTCTCCGGAGTTCAGATTTCAGTCTTTTGTAAGCTGCCTGCAGGAATTATCTTTATTTTTTTTCCTCCCTATTTAGTCTGTGAGACCTGTCAGGAGTACTTTGTAGATGAATGTCCCAGCCATGGACCCCCTATCTTGGTGCCAGACACGCCAGTCTCTATGGGAACGCCCGATCGGGCAGCGCTGACGGCCCCGTGCGGGATCGAGGTGGTAAAGGACGGCAGCGGGGAGAGCGAAGTGCGCTGCATCAACGAGGTCATCCCCAGAGGTCACGTCTACGGACCGTACCAAGGACAGATCTCTTTGCAGGACAAATCATCGGGCTTCTTCTCCTGGCTGGTATGTGCTCGTCCAAAGTCTCATTAAGGCCCCTTTCACACTTGTGCAACCTGAAAGTCTTAATTAATTTTGCCGCGATTTTTTGCAACGATTGTGCCACGATTTTTGCTGTGATTTTGTTGTGACATGAAGCAATGCCTGTGTAATCCTGAGGTCTATGGACCCCAAGTCGGACCAAAGTAATGCAGGGGCTACTTTAAAGCTGCTGCAACTTGAAGTCGCACAGATATATTTACAGTAGTACCACGCGATCCAATTGCTGTGCATCTTGTAAAGTAATGCATGCACTACTTTTTGTGTGGTCTGGTGCGATTTTAGCCCATTCACATGAATGGGCTGTGATCGCACTGCACTCGGATCACATGTGAATCGCACAGGAACACACCACGTGTTCCTGTGCGATTCATGGTGTGAACCGGCACTCTCTAAGGGCTTTTCACACATGCTTTGCCCTCTGCTGAGTGATCCGCGTTGGCTTGCTTTTAGAGGGCATTTGACAGGCAAGTAGGAGACATTATGCTGCTTCCTCACTGCCTATTTTACCCCTAAAAATTCCGCACAACTGTGCAAATCGCATGAGGTTATGACACCGCCTCATGCACCTGCTGTACTGCCCAACGAACATTAGAGTGGGGAAAGTTTTGGCTGCAATGCAAGGTAAGTATGTACCCCTGTACAGCTGCCTTTGCAGGTTAGCGTGGTGGCAGGAAAAACCTGGCTCAAGTTTTACCCTCCCCCACCCCCCACTTGCAAATGTAAACTAAGCCTAACGGAAAGTTGAAGCTTGAGCAAACCTTTGCTTGTTTACTCTGGGCGTTCCTGTGAACTTTGACACCAGAATCGGCGATGTGTCAATGTTGGCGGGGCTTTCTTTTCTTGTTCAAAGAATTTTATTAAGGTTTTCTGAAAAAAAAACAAGGTCATCGGATGTGGAAATTTTAAAAAAAACTGCTTGTCCAAGGGACTAAATGGGGGTCCCCAATCTACTTGTCCTGATAAAAAAAAAAAAAAATGTTTTCCCAGGATGTAAAATATGAAGGGTAGATGTGTTTTTTTTTATTAGGCAGAGGTGGCTTTAGTAATGTTTGTGGCTTTTAAAAACAAAAGGGGATTTATGGGGACTTAAATGTTTAATGTCTTTTATTTATTGCTAGAAAATTCCTTAGAACCCCCATACATTATACTGTGTGTGTGTGTGTATATATATATATATATATATATATATATATATATATATATATATAAATATATATAAATATTTTTTTTTAAAGCAGAGGCCCCAGAGAATAAAATGGTGGGTGTCGCAATTTTTCATGTCACACTGTATTTACGCAGCAGTTTTCTAACACAATTATTTTTGAAAAATTTGAATGCAAAAAAACACAATACATAACCCCATTTTTTGGTAAAATATAAAAGATGACGCTGAGTAAATATATACCAAAGATATCACACTTTAAAACTGTGTACGCCTGTGCAACAGCAACAAACAACGTAACTGTTACTCTCCATAGGCAACACTTTAAAAGCCTTTACAGGTTACCACTTTAGATTTAAACAGGAGGTCTGGTGCTAGAATTACTGCCCATGGTCTGATGTTCGTGGTGATACCTCATGTGTGTGATGATTGCTGTTTGTGTGGGGGACTGACACATGCATGGGGGGGCGGAGGTGCTTTATTTTTTACAATTTTTTTTTATTCTGAAGTAATTTATTTTATACTGTCGCTTTCATTTTTAATTTTTTTTTATCACTTTTATGGCTGTCACAAGAAAGGTAAACGTCCCTTGTCACAGTAATAGGCAGTGAGAGGTACTCTTTATGGAGGGATCTGGAGTCTATAAGACCCCAGATCCCTCCTTTACCCGTAAAAGCATTTGATCACACCAAGATCGGTCATAAAATGCTTTTCATTTTTAAAAACGGCGCCAGAGAAACTGGAAGTGATGTATGCTCATCGCTTCCAGTTTCCTATATCATAGAGGCGGACAGAGGGGTTCCGGTCTCTGTCTGCCTCTGTGATCAAGCGGAAGCACCGTTGGGGTGGGGGGGGGAGTCCGCTCCCGCCGCTTGTAAAATGTATTAAGCTGCTTGTTAGCCGCTTGGATTGCTTTTACAAGAGAGCCGACCGTCTGCCCTAAACCCTGCTGCTTGCCCGGGCTAAATGTAAAAAAAACAAACTTCTTGCCGACTCCTGGAACTGCTTGTCCCAAATGTCGGGCGATAGGAATTGGATATCCCTGGTCATTACAACTGTTACGCCCCCTACAGGGGCTTTGGCATCTGAAAAATTAGAACAGGATCTGATAAAGTGGAAATAATGCAAACTCCAAGATTCTAGACAGGGAATACCCAGTATTGGGTGTTGAGTTCGGGTTCTGTTCAGGTGAGCGGTTAAAAAAATGTGAGGCTGGCTGGGTCCAGATAAGGTAAGTAATTGAGCCATGGGTCCCAGGTTTTAAGGAACTTGGGCTGGGAGTCATTGAAAATGCTGGGCATCTTTTTGTGGATCAACATAAAGGTCATGCAGTCTTTGACTTCCTGTATGGAGGATGAGGACTTCTTCCAGACCTTGGCTATCATTTGTTTGGCTTCCAGGAAGAGGAATGTGGCCAGTCGGTGTTGAGAAACCTGGGATTGGGCAGCGTAGCAGGGCATATTTACGTCACCTCGTTGGCCACAGCCCCAGGAAACATCTGCCAGCATAATTTGGGTTTGCTAAGATTATCCAGGCTGCAACCCAGCACCATTTTAGGAGAACTTCATAGGCCGATTCCAATATATTCGTGTTGATAGAACATTTGGCTGTCTTTGACCAGACTTTATTCCAATCCTCTAAATCAGTGGTCTCCAAACTGTGGTCCAGGGCTGGATGCAGCCCTTTGCCTGCCTATATCCGGCCCTTGGGGCACTATTACTCCCAGCAATACCAAAAATAGGACACTATTCCTCCCACTGACACCAGTGATGGGACACTGTTCCTCCAACTTACACCAATGATGGGGCACTATTCCTCCCACTGACACCAATGATGGGGCACTATTCCTCCCACTGACACCAAGGATGGGGCACTATTCCTCCCACTGACATCAATGATGGGGCACTATTCCTCCCACTGACACCAATAAGGGGGCATTATTCCTCTCACTGACACCAATGATGGGACACTATTCCTCCCACTGACACCAATGATGGGGCTCTATTCCTCCCACTGACACCAAGGATGGGGCACTATTCCTACTGACACCAATGATGGGGCACTATTCCTCCCACTGACACCAATGATGGGGTACTATTCCTCCCACTGACACCAAGGATGGGGCACGATTCCTCCCACTGACACCAATGATGGGGCACTATTCCTCCCACTGACACCAATGATGGGGCACTATTCCTCCCACTGACACCAATAATGGGGCACTATTCCTCCCACTGACACCAATGATGGGGTACTATTCCTCCCACTGACACCAAGAACAGAGTTCTATTCCTCACACTGACACCAATGATGGGGTATGGTTTACCCCCATTGACGCCAGGGCATTTTTTACCCACACTAACAGACTGGCCCCCCTAAAGCCTGAACAACAGTAAGCTGGCCCTTCGTTTAGAAAGTTTGGAGACCCCTGCTCTAAGTCTACGGGAGTGGTCAGGTCACATGTCCAGCTTGTTACATGTGAGAGAGATTCCAGGAAACCTCGATTGTTAGGCGTAGTGTAAAGTATGGAGATCGTGCTGGGCTTTCTTTTTTGTCTGGTCTGCATTTTGGGTACCTTATAACCTCAAATGCACATGGCAGAGTCACTGACACCCTCAGTTCCTGAGTCACTAACATGGAACAGGCATAAAGCAAGTGACCTCAAAATACCTGATCTGCATTCTAGTTCCAGGTAAGTTGCCCAACCCTATTTGGGATGAATACGAATGGTAATTGCCATCCAAGACTTCTCATATAACATCCATACCTGACCTCACAAATACTCTAATGGCTGTATGGGCAGACGTTCTCACAAATACACTCCAAAACCTTGTGGAAAGCATAGCCAGAATCTAAGAGGAGGACAAATCTATAATAAGGGCTATGGTTTTGAAATGAGATGACTAACAAGCTATACCACTCCTAATCAACTATAGGGTGATGGTCGGATGTCTGCAAACTTTTGGCCATATGGTGTGTGTGCTCTGAAGATCTGGTAAACGGCTGTAAAAGATGAACAGAACTTGAAACTCTTTCTTGTTTATTATTCTCCTTGCAGGTGGTAGATAATAACAACCGGTATAAATCCATCGATGGAACAGATGAAACCACTTCCAATTGGATGAGGTGAGATCCTGAAAATTGGAGTAACCTAGAGCTGTCAGATTTTGAACTGACGAAAGCAAGCATCTGATTGGTTACAGTGGGGTGACATTTCATGATGAAGCAGTGTGTATTGGCATTGTCCGCTAATAAACACGACCCGTATGAAAGGTCCATGGATTATACTTTGAAATCTATCAGTGCTTTGCAAGAAAATAGCATGGTGATAGCGCTCTCTCTCTCTCTCTCCCTCTCTCGCGCCTTCTCGCTCGCTCTCCCTCTCTCCCTCTCTCGCTCTCCCTCTCTCCCTCTCCCTCTCTCGCTCTCCCTCTCTCGCTCTCCCTCTCTCGCTCTCCCTCTCTCCCTCTCCCTCTCTCGCTCTCCCTCTCTCGCTCTCTCGCTCTCCCTCTCTCGCTCTCCCTCTCTCGCTCGCTCTCCCTCTCTCTCTCTCTCGCTCTCTTTCTCTCGCTCTCTCTCTCGCTCTCCCTCTCTCGCTCTCTCTCTCGCTCTCCCTCTCTCGCTCTCTCTCTCTCGCTCTCTCGCTCTCCCTCTCTCGCTCTCCCTCTCTCGCTCTCCCTCTCTCGCTCTCCCTCTCTCGCTCTCCC
>BLSH010237823.1:253014-269849 GCA_018402905.1 Glandirana rugosa
ACGCTCTCTCTCTGTCTCTCTCTGTCTCTCTCGCGCGCTCTCTCTCTGTCTCTCTCGCGCTCTCTCGCTCTCTGTCGCTCTCTCGCTCTCTGTCTCTCTCTCTCGCTCTGTCTCTCTCTCTCGCTCTGTCTCTCTCTCTCGCTCTCTCTCGCGCTCTCTCTGTCTCTCTCTCGTTCTCTCTCTCGTTCTCTCCTCTCTCTGTCTCTCTCTGTCTCTCTCGCGCGCTCTCTCTCTGTCTCTCTCGCGCACGCTCTCTCTCTGTCTCTCTCTGTCTCTCTCGCGCGCTCTCTCTCTGTCTCTCTCGCGCTCTCTCGCTCTCTGTCGCTCTCTCCTCTCTCTCTCTGTCTCGCTCTCTCTCTCTGTCTCGCTCTCTCTCTCTGTCTCTCGCTCTCTCGCTGTCTCTCGCTCTCTCGCGCTCTCTCTGTCTCTCTCTCGCGCGCTCTCTCTGTCTCTCTCTGTCTCTCTCTCGCATCTCTCTCCTCTTTCTCCTCTTTCTCCTCTTTTCTCTCCCATCTCTCTCTCTCTCTTTCTCCTCTCTTTTCTCTCCCATGTCTCGCTCGTGCGCTCTCACATCTCTCTTCTGTTTTCTCTCCTATGTGTCTCTCCTCTCTCTCTTTTCTCTCTTTCTTCTCTCTTCTCTCTCTCGCTCTCTCTGTCTCTGTCTCTCTCTGTCTCTCTGTCTCTCTCTCTCTCTGTCTCTCTCTCTCTCTCTCTCTCTCTCTCTCCTCTTACCCCTTCATATATAATATTTATTTATGCAGAGAATATACAGTTAGGTCCATATATATTTGGAAACAGGCACACTTTTCATACAAAAATTGGCCAACGCCTTGTTGGCAGACAAAAGTTTTCTAGTCTTCACAGACAACTTCTGTTGGATGATAATTGGAAATTGGCTGCCAAATCGTGCGTACTGATGGTCGGATTATCGCACAACAGGCTGTTGTACGACCGGCCTTAAGAAGGTTTACAGCAATAGACTCCAAATGCAAATACCACACTGAGGCTGCATTCACACCTGAGCGACACGTTTTCGGGCACTTTTGAAGCTTTTTGTCACACGTTTTGTAGCATAACATCGGGCGTTTGATGCTTTTCCATTGATTCTATGGCAATAGAAAAGTATCAGAAGCGCTGGAATATGCCAGATTCGCGTGACAAAAATACCTCTGGGAGTAGTTTGAGCGTAGGGCGTTTGGCTTCAGGCGTTTTGGAGTGGAGATGTGAACCCTCTCCATAGAGAATCATTAATTTTTTTCCCTTCCAGCGTTTTGTAGCTTCAGGCATATTTGAGCTACTAAACGCTCAGATGTGAATGGGCCCTTAGAATCAACTCCAGACCTTTTACCTGCTTAATTGATGAAGAAATCACAAAGGAGTTTCCCACACCTGACCATGAAACCGCTTTTGATTCAATTGTCTAATTCTTTTTGGCCCCTTGAAAAGGCGGGGGTTGGCTAGTCTTAAGGCCTCATTATTATTATTATTATTATTATTATTATTATACAGGATTTATATAGCGCCGACAGTTTGCGCAGCGCTTTACAATATTAGGGCAGACAGTACAATTACAATACATTTCAATACAGGAGGAATCAGAGGACCCTGCTCGTTAGAGCTTACAATACACACAGGCGTTTTTTGACGCCGGCGTTTTTAGGTGTTTTTTGCAGCTCTCCATGTTATTCAATGGCCCTCTAAAAACGCCGGCGTTTTTGAGCAGTAGAGGGCATCGGCGTTAGTGAGCTGTTTCTAGAACACAGGACCAGTGCGCTCTGAGGCTGTAGCGTTTTGGCATTTTTTTGTCACCAATCGGCAAAACGCCTGCTAACGCCAACACCGTACCGGCGTTAATTGGCGTTTTTTGGCGCCGATGTTTTTAGGTTGAAAAATAGCAGAGGACTGATTTTTTTTAAAAAACGCCTATTGATGCCAACGCTCACTAACGCCGATGCAAAACGCCGAAAAAAATGCTGATTTTTTCCCGACGTTTTGCTTATTTTTTTTCAGATGCCCGTGCGTATGAGGCCTAAGAGCTGTAATTCCTAAACCCTGCCTCCGATTTGGATGTGCACTCCCTCAAAATGAACCTGAGAGTGGGCACTTTCAGCCCATATCCATTATAGAACTATAGCTTGAATATGTTTTGGCAAATGCCTGAAAAAAAACCCTAAAATTGTACCTGTGTCCAAATATATATGGACCTAATTGTAGATCTGTCCATATGACTGAGAATACCCCTTCCATGATCATATCCGACTTTCTCTTTTGTGTTGTATTTTTTTTTTCTGTCTTTCTTCACCCGTTTTCTCTGCCCCATCTTTTTCTTTCTTTATATCTCTCATTCTTTCTCTCGTTCTCTCTTTCCTTCCTTCTTTTTCTCCTTCTCTATCTCCCTCTTCTCTCCTAAACTTAAACAAAAGGGAGGATTGTAGGGAAGTGCTGAGCTTGAGTGGAGGTCCATTTTAAGTGGAAAAGCTTGCATGACTATTTTAGGCTCCATGCAAACTGAAGCTGATAAACTATCGTTTTTTTTTTTTTTAACAGCCCATGAACGCCACTCTATGTTATCCTATGTGTCCATGCACACATGGACGGTTATTGTCATTTATCAGCAGTGGCGTTGATGGGCTGTTGCCTGAACGCCCTAAAATCGCGTTCAAGAGTCGTTCCTCTGACCACAAAAAACGATGAAAGCTTAAAAACGCTCAAGAATGCTGATGCGCAAAATGCTCAAATATGCTGATAAAAGCTGAAAAACTCACTGCAAAGCTACTTACGTTTTTAGAAAGTTTTTTTAACGTCCTGTGTGCTCCATGCCTTTAGTAAATCCTAATGCTAGAATGTAGTCTTTGGGAGGAAAATGCTTTATGTGCTAAGCTACTTTATACCAGTATAGACCACCAACATTAGAAAAGAAGGGAGATATCGGGGGGGGGGGGGGGTGATTTACTAAAACTGGAGCACAACGAGTGTGGTGCAGATGTCCATAGTAACCAATACTGTAATGTCAAAGTTTAATTGAACAAGCTGAAGTTAAAAGCTGGTTGGCTATCATGCCCAGCTGCACCAGATTTAGTGTTTTGTTCTGGGTTTTAGTAATTCTCCCCCATTGTGTTTTCTGAACTGTGGACAGCCCTCTAACCACTCAACAAATTCCTTGCACCTCCTTCACCCTAATATTCAGAGATGACCAGATAGAAGCACAGCAAAGAAACCGTTAACCAATACCTGAGTCTTGCTGTGGCCTCCTTAACCGCTTGCCGACCAGCTGCCGCACTTGTACTGCGGAAGGTCGGCTCTGCTACGCAAACCGCGGTCATTGTACGTCGGCCGCGCATGTGCTATTTGCAGGCGAGTACGCTGCGCCCTCCGTGAGTGCGCCCGCGGGTTGGGCGGACTCAATGTCTGCCCGACGACCCACAGTCACCTGTTACATAGGCAGAACGGGGATCTGCCGATTTAAACGCGGCGTATCCCCGTGCTATGAGGGGACAGATGACGGATCTAATGTTATCAGTGATCGGGAACAGTGATCTCTGTCATGCCCCTGCCAGCCCAGCCCCCAAACAGAACACAGTGAGGGAACACACTTAACCCCTTGATTGCCCCTTAGAGTTTAACCCATTCCCTGCCAGTGACATTTATACAGTAATCAGTGGCTATTGAAAGCTCTGATCGCTGTATAAATGTCATTGGTCCCCAAGTGTCAAAAGTGTCTGATCTGTCCGCTGCAATATCGCAGTCCCGATAAAAATCGCAGATCGCCGCCATTACTTGTAAAAAAAATAAATAAACAAAAATGCCATAAATCTATTCCCATAGTTTGTAGACACGATAACTTTTGCACAACTCAATCAATCTTATTGCAAATCCTATTTATAATCCTATTGCAAATTTTTTTACCAAAAATATATAGAAGACTATAGATCGGCCTAAACTGATGAATAAATGTGTTTTTTTATTTACAGTAGAACCTTGGATTAGGTGCATAATCGGTTCCAGGAGAATGCTTGTAATCCAAATCACTCGTATATCAAAGCAAGTCTCCCCATAGGAAACAATGGAAACTCAGTTAATTCGTTCCACAGTCACTGCTTGTCAATGCAGTACTTTATGTGGTCACAGGCCCTGGGGGGGGGGGGCGTCTGGTGTATGCAATGCATGTGGCCAGAGAAGTGGTGGCGCTGGCGAGCCTTTAAGACGTCAGAATCACTCGGAAATGCTCGGAAAGTGTTTACACTTTCGGTATTTCTGAGGGAATTCCAAGTATTTCCGGCCACCTCCGAGGCTAACCAGCGCCACCACTCCTCTGGCCACATGCGGTATTGCATGCAAAAGGGCTAAATTCTGCTCGTCATGCAAGACAGTACTCGCAAACCGAGTCAGAATTTAAAAGGAAAAAACTGCTCTTATTGCAAAACGCTCGTTTACCATTATTTTTTTTTTATTTAGATTTTATTATTTTTTTGGATATGTCTTATAGCAAAAAGTAAAAAAAAAGCATTTTTTTTTTTCAAAATTGTCACTCTTTTATAAATAAAAACCACAGATGTGATCAAATACCACCAAAAGAAAGCTCTATTTGTGGGAAAAATAGGACGTCAATTTTGTTTTGGTACAACGTCGCACGACCGCACAATTGCCATATCGCAAAAAGTGCTCTGGTCAGGAAGGGGGCAAATCCTTCCAGGGCTGAAGGGGTTAAAGATAAACTAAAGGTCCTCTGTCACAGACAAGGGAACAAGCAGGCTCTTTACTGCAGAAGAGTCTCTTTTGCAGTAAGATGCACCTCCTGCCTACTCGCTGTCTTCTCCTTTGTCTAAGGTGAGCTACGCATGCACAGCTCAGCTTAATCCACCAGCCTGTACTCTGCCCCAGCAAGGGACTAGACCAGTGATGGCGAACCTTGGCACCCCTGATGTTTTAGAACTACATTTTCCATGATGCTCATGCACTCTGCAGTGTAGTTGAGCATCATGGGAAATGTAGTTCCAAAACATCTGGGGTGCCAAGGCTCGCCATCACTGGACTATTGGCGTTTAAGGTTAATTTTGCTTTAACCCTGCAGCCGGACTCATTGCTTTTGGAATGCCTTAGGAACGCGTTCACACCTGAGCGATTTTCTGCGTGAAGCTTGCAGCTCTAAAAGGCTCAACAAGCCAAATCCCATTTATTTAACTGGCCCCCGTTCACATCTGAGCGTTCTGTTGCCTGAAGCAACGCGGCTGAAGCTCAGAAAAGCACTTGAGCTTCTTTTTGGCAGATTACAAGCATTTTTGGCCCCATAGACTTCAATAGAATCGTCTTACAAGCGTTTTATGAGCGTTTTCTGTAGTAGCTCTCTATCCCTAATTTCCTCTCCCTCTCCTAGTGCTCTCTATTGGCTAAACAAAAACTCCTGAAGCTGTAAAACAACTGTAATACGCTTCTATAACGCTTGTAAAAAGCTTAAAAAAACCGCCAGTAAATCGCCACGCTCAGGTCTGAATGGAGCCTTATGGTAAAATCTTAGTGCAGACCGCTAAGCCATCGTGTTGCCGTAAGCATCCTTATGTTTCCAAGTTGTGGGCAGTGACGAAGCTAGGCATTCTTTCACGGGGCAAAGACTCAGTTTGGCGTCTGCCACCTTCCCCCAGCCATCATCCATCTTTTAATGGTATTTGATCACCTCTGCGGTTTTTATTTTTTGTGCTATAAAGAAAAAAAGACCGACCATTTTGAAAAAGACAAACTATTTTATACTTTTTGCTATAATAAATATCCAAAAAAAAAATTGTAAAAATCATTTCTTCCTCAGTTTAGGCCAATCTATATTCTGCTACATATCTATGGTAAAAAAAAATCACAATAAGCGTATATTCATTGGTTGGTGCAAAAGCTATAGTGTCTACAAAAAAGGGGATAGATTTATGGACTTTTTATTATTATTATTATTATTTTCTTTTACTAGTAATGTTGGTAATCTGCTCTTTTTAGCGGGACTGCAATATTGGGGCGGACAGATCGGACACTTTTGACACTTTTTTGGGACCAATGACATTTATACAGCGATCAGAGCTAAAAATAGCCAATGATTACTGTATAAATGTCACTGGCAGGGAAGGGGTTAACAGAAGGGGGCGATCAAGGGGTTAAATGTGCTCCCTGGGATGTGTTACTAACTGTATGGGGGATGGGCTGACTGGGGAAGGAGAGAGATTGTTGCTCCCATATATTGGGAACAGACGATCTCACTCAACTTCCCTGTCAGAACGGAGATCTACTTTGTTTACACTGGCAGATCCCCATTCTGCCTGTCTCTGGAGCGATGGCGGGCCCCATCCACTGATTGGCTCCCCCGCTAGCCAGTGGGTGCGCGTCCACACTACACGTTCCCGCGAGCGACATATAGTTATGGCGATTCGTGGGAACAAGCCGACCTGCCGCGCGTGACCATGTCATGCTGACGGGACCACTATCCAGTACCTGCATTGCAGACACCAGGAGCGAACGTACCGGTGAGAGCTCTTGCTGCGGCCCCTCCCTGCCTTGGCCTCTGCATACCAGTGAGGCAGACGTCACCTCCATTGCACAGCCCACACCATCTCCAGTGGCTCTGTGAGGACACTGTGGCTCGATCTCCTTCCGGATCACGCATCACTATAGCCCAGGGAAACCTCCGGTTCCACCAGGGAGGACTGTCAACCAGCCTGTATAGCAACGAGCATCCCGGCTCCTTCCCAAGCCTGCCATGCTTTTATATGTAAGTCTTCAATAAACTTTCTACTTTTTTATAGTAACCCAGGCTGGTCCTGTTTTTTTACCAATTTCAACAAAGACAATATTGCTGTTTTTTACTTTGGTGTTAAAAACTGACAATGGGCAACACTGCACACAAGCGCCCTTGGGTTTGCATTTCCTTTTATTTTTTGTACTCCCACCCGGGAGCTGAACCTAGGCTGCAAGGTACCTGCAGCAAGTCACTCAGTCCCCTGTGTGTCCACAATTCACAATATATGATCAGCGCCTAATCCTTTTTCAAGTCCTCTCACATTAGAATCCCTCTTTACCTCATGAGTGTGCTACATACAGAGTGCAGAGTTCAGGAGTGCCCTATGTTCTGAGTGTGCTACGTACAGGGCGCAAGGCTCAGGAGTGTGCAGTGATCAGGAGTGTGCTTGGTGTACAGAGTGATGTGATCATGAGCGTGCGGTGTACAGAAATCAGGAGTGTGTGGTGTACAGAAATCAGGAGTGTGTGGTGTACAGAGTGCAGTTATCAGGAGTGTGTGGTGTACAGAGTGCAGAGTTCAGGAGTGCCCTATGTTCTGAGTGTGCTACGTACAGGGCGCAAGGCTCAGGAGTGTGCAGTGATCAGGAGTGTGCTTGGTGTACAGAGTGACGTAATCATGAGCGTGCGGTGTACAGAAATCAGGAGTGTGCGGTGTACAGAGTGCAGTTATCAGGAGTGTGTGGTGTACAGAGTGCAGTGATCAGGATTGTGTGGTGTACAGAGTGCATTGATCAGGAGTGTGCAGTGTACAGAGATCAGGAGTGTGCGGTGTACAGAGTGCATTGATCAGGAGTGTGTGGTGTACAGAGATCAGGAGTGTGCGGTGTACAGAGTGCATTGATCAGGAGTGTGCAGTGTACAGAGATCAGGAGTGTGTGGTGTACTGAGTGCATTGATCAGGAGTGTGCAGTGTACAGAGATCAGGAGTGTGCGGTGTAAAGAGTGCATTGATCAGGAGTGTGCGGTGTACAGAGTGCACTGATTAGGATTGTGTGGTGTACAGAGTGCATTGATCAGGAGTGTGCAGTGTACAGAGATCAGGAGTGTGCAGTGTACAGAGTGCATTGATCAGGAGTGTGCAGTGTACAGAGATCAGGAGTGTGTGGTGTACAGAGTGCATTGATCAGGAGTGTGCGGTGTACAGAGTGCACTGATTAGGATTGTGTGGTGTACAGAGTGCATTGATCAGGAGTGTGCAGTGTACAGAGATCAGGAGTGTGCGTTGTACAGAGATCATGAGTGTGCGGTGTACAGAGTGCAGTGATCAGGAGTGTGTGGTGTACAGAGTGCAGTGATCAGGAGTGTGTGGTGTACAGAGTGCATTGATCAGGAGTGTGTGGTGTACAGAAATCATGAGTGTGCGGTGTACAGAGTGCATTGATCAGGAGTGTGCGGTGTACAGAAATCATGAGTGTGCGGTGTACAGAGTGCATTGATCAGGATTGTGCGGTGTACAGAGTGCATTGATCAGGAATGTGTGGTGTACAGAGTGCATTGATTAGGAGTGTGCGGTGTACAGAGTGCACTTATTAGGATTGTGCGGTGTACAGAGTGCATTGATCAGGAGTGTGCAGTGTACAGAAATCAGGAGTGTGCGGTGTACAGAGTGCAGTGATCAGGAGTGTGCAGTGTGCATTGATCAGGAGTGTGTGGTGTACAGAGTGCATTGATCAGGAGTGTGTGGTGTACAGAGTGCATTGATCAGGAGTGTGCGGTGTACAGAGTGCATTGATCAGGAGTGTGCGGTGTACAGAGTGCATTGATCAGGAGTGTGCGGTGTACAGAGTGCATTGATCAGGAGTGTGCGGTGTACAGAGTGCATTGATCAGGAGTGTGCGGTGTACAGAGTGCACTGATTAGGATTGTGCGGTGTACAGAGTGCATTGATCAGGAGTGTGCGGTGTACAGAGATCAGGAGTGTGCAGAGATCAGGAATGTGCTGTGTACAGAGTGCATTGATCAGGAGTGTGCGGTGCACAGAGTGCATTGATCAGGAGTGTGTGGTGTACAGGGAGATATTCTTCTTCCTCCCTTGGCTCCCTCTCGTGGTGGTCTGTCTGCCATAAGACAAAAGAGAGCCGAGGAGGAGCCTAGGGAAAGCTGCCCTGACTTTGTTACACTGGCGTGACAGGCGGCAGCCAGTGGGGAGAGATGCCCAGCGCTAGTGATGTCATAGGCGCCCCCTCTTACAGTACACCAGCCACATCTGGAGAAGGTTATTGAAGCTGCGCTGTCACTTCTAAATACAGAAGCCAGGTTTCTGTATTTTGCAGTAACAATAATGTGGAATCCACAGGTGTATGTCGGGATCGGAGTTGCTGGTGGTGGGGAGGAGAGCTGGATAATGGTACTGCAGGCCGTACCCGATATCAGAGAAAGCAGTAGCGGTGCCGCCCGGAGCTGTTAGTGCTGGGGAAGGAGGGGAAAGCAGAGAACAGCAACTGATTTGTCAGGGAGTGGAGGTTGCGGCGGCGCCCTCCTTAGTGTGGCGCCCAGGGCACATGTCCCCCTGCCCCCCCCCCTAGTTTCAGCCCTGGTGGTTGTGGGTGTTCAGTACTAAATGCTCTCCTGTTTATCAGGTACGTGGTGATATCACGAGAAGAACGCGAGCAAAATCTGATGGCCTTCCAGCACAGTGAAAAGATCTACTTCCGAGCGTGTCGGGACATCCAGCCCGGAGAGAAGCTGAGAGTCTGGTACAGCAATGAATACATGAAGAGACTCCACAGCATGTCCCAGGAGACAATCATCCGCAACCTCACTCGAGGTAATCGCACAAAGCCTGGCCCTTTTCTGCTTTCTCTTATTTTTCTGATTTGTTGACGCATTTTGCTATCTTAAAGTGAACCTGTCATGTCCTTTTCCCCCAAACTGTCTGAACTAGCAATGCTTGTGGTGCAAGTGCCAGCCTTCTCACAGGTCCTTGTGTACATGGAAGGGTTGCTGAATCCCAGTGCCTGGGCTTCTAGCCAAGCCAGCATTAAACCCCGCCCTCCTGGAGCCATGCACCACCCCTGCTTTACAAGAGCCAAATGCCAGAGGCTTTATTGGCTCACACTCAAGTTAGGTTGAGTGGTAAATGGTGGGGGTGAGGCTTGGTGCTGACTTGGCCCTGTATTCAGGGTCTTCCCTGGACACCCAGAAAATCATGATGAGGCACTAGAAGCATTGTTGGCAATGTAGGCAAGCAGCTATCAATTGCAGATGTGTGCAAAATATATAAATACAAGTATAATGCAATCCACCAGCTGCATTAACACATCAGTGTGTAGAGTCCCTCCTGTTACAATGTTATCGCCTATTGATCCTCCCAGCAGATCCGTTATGTTTACACTTCCTTTAACGGAACAAGCTATCCAGCAAAATTGGCAGTTATTGCAGTTGGGACAAACCTTGGAACGCTTAACCACTTCAATACCTGGCACTTTCACCCCCTTCCTGCCCAGGCCAATGTTCAGCTTTCAGTGCTGTCACTGTTTGAATGACAATTGCGCGGTCATGCTACACTGTACCCAAACTAAATTTTTATCATTTTTTTCACACAATTAGAGCTTTCTTTTGGTGGTATTTAATCACCACTGGGGTTTTTATTTTTTGCTAAATAAACAAAAAAAGACCGAAAAAAAAAAACTTTTTCGTAGTTGGTTATAAAATTTTGCAAACAAACAGGTAATTTTTCTCTTTCATTGATGAGACAGCACTGATGAGGCAGCACTGATGGGGCAGCACTGATGGGGCAGCACTGATGGGGCAGCACTGATGGGGCAGCACTGATGAGGCAGCACTGATGGGCACTGATGATGCTGAACTGATGGGCACTAATGAGGAGGCACTGATGAGGCAGCACTGATGGGCACTGATGAGGCTGCAATGATGGGCACTAATGAGGAGGCACTGATGAGGCTGCACTGATAATCAACACTGATGAGCACTGATAGGCGAAACTGATGGGCACTCATAGGCGGCACTGATAGGAGGAACTGATAGGAGGCACTGGTAGGCGGCACAGATTTGTAGCACTGTTGGGACTGCACTGATAATCAGGACACTGATTATCAGCTCTCTTCTCCTCTCCTCAGGCTGTCGGCATCTGTTTACCTCTGTGATCAGCTGCGATTGGACACAACTGATCATGTGGTAAAGAGCCGCAGTTTGGCTCTTTACCTCAATCTGCGGTCAGCAGTGTCTGGGGGACACTACGATCAGAGCAGCGGGCGCGATCATGGGATTACATGCCAGAAATAGACGACTGAGCTGTAATCGCCATTCGGCTATAGCATGGTCGACAAGTGGTTAAAGGAGTGCATACTGCGGTCCTCTTTTAAAGTGGAACCAAATGTAAAGAGACACGCAATGTCACTTCTGCGTTAAAGTGCACGCACCTGCCCATCGCAATCCTATGAGGAATGAACACTGAGCTGGGGATGGAAGTGGAACCATAACAGATCTACTGGCAGGATTAACAAGAAATAAAATTGCAGGGACACGAAAAAGCTGCTGTTTTAATGCATCATATGTCATTTTTTTCACATTTTGCTCAAAGATGAGATTTAAGCAGTGGTATTTATTGACAAATAAAAGGAAATTGCCACGTACTGTCACTTACACCCATTATCGGAATATATACCTGAAAAAAAAAATTTGCACAGCACAGGCCGATCTGCGGGTCCCGCCCACTGATTTATGTCCGAAACCCGCTGATTGGCTGAGCAAATGACAAAAGAGAGCCCTGCGTTGGTAAACAACACAGAGCTTTCTACAGACAGCTGCGATGGGCTGTTTTTTTTTTCTTTTTTTTTTCTTCCTGAAAAAAAGAGAGTAAAAACCAGCACATTGCTTACCGAGAGCAGACTTGTTAGGCACACCAAGGGGCATGGGCACACTGGTTGAAAAAGGCTGCAGTAGCACAAACATTCACATTCACACACACAAAAACAGGTGAAGAAATCAACTGATAAAACACCCAAGCTGATACTAATTAATAATTCTTCCAAAGCGATCAGTGTAGCTACTGTTAAAAACATCTAGTGTTACAAACAAAACGAAACATAGAAACAGCGCTCACACATAGAATATGAAAATTTCCAAAAAAGTGTCCATAAAAGTCCGATATCTAAACTTATAGGTGTGGGGTTGTTTTTCAGGGGTTGGGCTTGGCCCCTTAGTCCAGTGAAGGGAACTCTTAAGGCATCAGCATACCAAGACATTTTAGACAATTTCATGCTCCCAACTTTGTGGGAACAGTTTGGGGATGGCCCCTTCCTGTTCTCCAACATGACTGCGCACCAAACAAAGCAAGGTCCATAAGGACATGGATGAGCGAGTTTGGGGTGGAGGAACTTGACAGAGTCCTGATCTCAACCCAATAGATAGAACACCTTTGGAATGAAATAGAGCGGAGACTGCGATCCAGGCCTTCTCATCCAACATCAGTGCCTGACCTCACAAATGCACTTCTGGAAGAATACAAAGGAAAATTTGGTCCTGGGACTTTAAATGAGACATGCCGCATACGAATAAAAGTACAAGCGTATAAAAAAGTAAAAATTTTATTCACATACTGTATACAGATTGACATAATGACAGACAACATAATCATTTGCAGAGATCTGGCCATCAAGGTCCATAAAGACATGGTTGAGCGAGTTTGGGGGTGGAGGAACTTGACTGACCTGCACAGAGTCCTGACCTCAACCCGATAGAACACCTTTGGGATGAATTAGAGCAGAGACTGCAAGCCAGGCCTTCTCATCCAACATCAGCACCTGACCTCACAAATGCACGTCTGGAAGAATGGTCAAACATTCCCATAGACACTCCTAAACCTTGTGGACAGCCTTCCCAGAAGAGTTGAAGCTGTTATAGCTGCAAAGGGTGGGGCGACTCAATATTGAACCCTATGGACTAAGACAGGGATGCCATTAAAGATCATGTGCGTGGAAAGGCAGGTGTCCCAATACTTTTGACAATCTAGTGTAGATTGCGATCGGTACACCCATGTAAATGAGGCCTAAATGCGAATCTTCAGAGACAGTTTAATTTTTATTTTATATATTCTGCACATACTCTATGCAAACAGGTAATGCAAAATGTGTGTAACAGACAGTCGTGACAGGTTCCTTTTATACGGGGCATTTCCATGTCTCCCCTCTTCTTACTCTTTATGCACCATGTGTACCCAGTGCTTTGATTTGCTTCCTACTGAACTGTATGTATAGGACTCATTTTATCTCCTTGTATTTTAGAAATCTGTTTTAAGGTTGGTGAGTCAGGGCCCCTCCCTGGGGAAACGTGTTAGTGTAAGGCTGATGATGGATGGGTGATTTTCTCGCTGCAATTGCGCCCCCCCCCCCCCCCCAAAAATTTGTTACAGTATTTTTTTCTGGTAAGAAAATCATAATGCTTTCCTATGGGAGTGCTAACTGAGATTTTCAAAACGATTTGCCGTTTCTCGATCAAGATTCATCAGCCCGGTGGCAAAATGGCTAGTGAGGATCGTCCTTAGGGAAAGTTGCAGCAGTGGCTACAAATTGGGGAGAGGCATTTCAGAGCACAACCCAAAGCCGTAGCAAATCGCAGCGACGCTGTTGTGATATACACGAGACTTCCAAGCTGGAAGGTAAAGGATTTCCCCGCCAATCATGTAGTTGAGGGAGCGAGTGGCTATGTACAATTCAGAAATACGACCTGAAAGAGGGAAAAAGTTGCTCTTCAACCTGACCCGGTAGAGTAATGGCAGGCATACGCGATAAGAAAGTCGGCCGAAAATTTCCGTTCTGCGAACAATCTGCCGATTTTCTAAACGTTGATGTTTAACAAGTATAATACCCGATATCGATATTGTGAATGAAAAAAATGGAAAAATTGTGTCCTATCGTTCACGAACAAACGATATTCTAGTTGTAGACTAGGGGGAGAACCTCTGGGGGAATCTAGGAGGAAAAAGGACCTGGGGGTCCTAGTAGAGGACAGGGTCAGCAGTGGCATGCAATGCCAAGCTGCGGTAAGCAAAGCCAACAAAATATTGGCATGCTTCAAAAAAGGGATAAACTCCAGGGATAAATCAATAATTCTCCCACTATACAAGTCTCTGGTGAGGCCGCACATGGAGTATGCCGTCCAGTTCTGGGCACCAGTCCTCAGAAAGGATGTCCTGGTATTGGAAAGGGTTCAGAGAAGGGCAACAAAGCTAATTAAGGGATTGGAGGACCTGGATTGGAGTTATGAGGAAAGATTACAAGCACTGAATTTATTCTCTCTGGAGAAGAGACGCTTGAGAGGGGATATGATTTCAATGTACAAATACTGTACTGGTGACCCCACAATAAGGACAAAACTATTCAGTGCAAGGGAGTACACAAAGACACGCGGCCATTCACTAAAACTAGAGGAAAGGCAGTTTAACCTTAAACTGCATAGAGGGTTCTTTACGGTAAGAGCAGTGAGAATGTGGAATTCTCTTCCAAAAACAGTGGTTTCAGATGGTAGTATAGATAATTTAAAAAAAACTACTAGATGCACACCTAAGGGACCACAGCATTGGGGGATATACAATGTAATACTGACATAAAAGCACACACATAGGTTGGACTTGATGATCTTGTGTATTTTTTCAACCTCACTAACTATGTAACTATGTTGGTGTGGTCGTCAGTATTACTTCTCTTGAACATTATCATGCATGTGCGGAACTCGTACCTAAGCTCACATCACAAGTGCTGTCTTAATGCATGGACACCCCTGGGCAGTGCGTGCATGGGGGATGAATCTTGAATTACATAATATTTGCCAACTGTCCTGGATTTGCCGGGACAGCCATGCTTTTTATTAAGCTGCCCCGGGATGGCCAGGATTTTATTTAAAGTACTAATAATTTTATGTTTAATTCTATCAACTATTTATACATGAATTCTTCAGAGTAGGTGCGTAAATTGGGGCAGGCTGGTAGGGGCCCCAGTGCATTTTGCTCAGGGGCCCATGATGCTATTAAGAAGGCCCTGCTTGAGACGTGAACACTACGTAGGAAATCAATTTGCCTTTTTAAAGATTTTTTTTTAGATGGGTTAATGTTGGCAACGATTTAGACCGACGACCGCTGTTTCGTTGGTCGGCGATCGGTCGATTTTCTAAACATGTATTCCTGCTATAAGCGTATGTGGTCTCCTCCAACACTTTTCACCCCATGGCCTATGTTGGCAAGTCCTGGTGGATGGGGTGAAACGCGTCAGTGAGCATGGCTGGAGCAGTGTCGGCTCTTACACTACCTTAGCATCGGGTCGATTGAGTGGCGATCTATCTTCTCTTTCATGCTAGCTACATACTGCTGTTCATCGCTGGGATTAGAGATGTGTAGCAGCAATTCATTTCTGCAAAAATAAAAAAATATCACCCGTGTCATCAGCCAAAACAGTCCCATAGCCAACAGCCCGGGGGCCCTTGCACACCGGGCCATCCAGGAACAGTGCCTCCCTCTTAGCGTTTTAGCACAAGGGGGAGGGACAGGTGCAGCGTTCAGCCTTGCTGCTTGCAGCCTCTAAAATGCTTATAATCTGAAAGTGTAGCACTATATAAAAAGAATACATTGATATATACAAAATATGATTAAAGCGGAGTTCCACCCAAAAGTGGAACTTCCGCTTTAAGGGAAGGTTACCCCCCGACATGTCACAATTGGCATGTCAGTTTTTTTGGGAAGGGGCCAGGGCCCTGTTTTCACAGGGTCCCAGGTCCTCTTCCTCTCCTAGAGCTGTGGCTCCGGAAGGAAGTTCACCTTCCCCTCCCTCTCGGCGATCTTCTGGGACACGTCACAGATCCCAGAAGATACGCCAGCCATTCACAAGGCGCAACGCGACTTGCACATACGCAGTGTGACTCGAAGCCAAAGCCGGGCGCCCACACTTGTGATGCTGGTGCTGCCGAGGGGAGGGTGAGAAGAGCAGAGCCCCTGGAGTCTGGGACAGGTGAGTGTCCGATTGTTAACCACTTGCCGACCGCCGATCAGCATCTGACGGCGGCAAAGTGGCTCGTTCCCGCAAATCGCCGTCATACGACGGCGGCTGCGGGAACGAGTTTAGTGAGCGCGCGCGCGGCGCCGGAGGCGCGCCCGCGCGCTCACTGTGTCCAGGGGGGGCCGGGGAGCGGGTGCGGCGGCTTCGATTGCCGCCGGCTACCCGCGATGGCCCCCCCCGGAGCGAGTGAGCGGAGGTCCGTGTATGTAAACACGGACCTCCGCTCTGTGTGAGGGGGAAGGGCTGTGATCACAGCCTTCCTTTACGTGAAGGCTGTGACCACTTCCCTTCCCCAGCTAGGCAGTCCCCCATACAGTTAGAACACGTTCCCTTAGCGCGCCCCCTGCAGGTTAACCCCTTCACTGCCAATGGCATTTACACAGTAATCAGTGCATTTTTATAGCACTGATCGCTGTATAAATGCCAATGGTCCCAAAAAAGTGTCAAAATGGTCCGACATGTCCGCTGAAATATCGCAGTACCGCAAAAGATCGCAGATCGCCGCCATTTTTAGTAAAAAATAAAAAAAAATTAAAAACCCCAAAAATGAATTCTCATCATCCGTAAACGCGACCACTTTTGCTCAAACCAATCAATAAACGCAGATTGCGATTTTTTTTTATCGCAAATATGAGGAAGAATATAAATCGGCCAAAAACGGTGAAAAAAAATGTTTTTTTATATTTTTTTTTTTGGATTTGTATTTTAGGAAAAAGTAAGAAATTTGGGTTTTTTTGCAAAATTGTCGCTCTTCTTTTGTTTATAGCGGCGATCAGAAATGACGCAGCGGTGATCAAATACCACCAAAAGAAAGCTCTATTTGTGGGAAAAAAAGGACGCAAATTTCGTTTGGGTACAACGTCGCACGACCGCGCAATTGTCAGTTAAAGCGACGCATCGCCGAATCGCAAAAAGGGCTCCGGTCCTAAAGCTGGAAATCCTTCCTGGGCTGAAGTGGTTAAAAGTCAGCAGCTATGCTTTTTGTAGCTGCTGACTTTTAACTGGGTGGAACTCCACTATAACTTCACGATCAGTAATCAAATAGTAAGAAAT
>BLSH010237823.1:275296-299056 GCA_018402905.1 Glandirana rugosa
AAGGTCTTGCAGGCGTATATGGCCGAGGTGAGACCTTGAAGGGGTCTTTAGGTGGCTCCGTCTCTTCACCTCTGCCATATACGCCTGCAAGACCTTGAAGGGGTCTTTAGGAGGCTCCGTCTCTTCACCTCGGCCATATACGCCTGCAAGACCTTGAAGGGGTCTTAAGGTGGCTCTGTCTCTTCACCTTGGCCATATACGCCTGCAAGACCTTGAAGGGGTCTTAAGGTGGCTCTGTCTCTTCACCTTGGCCATATATGCCTGCAAGACCTTGAGGGTCCTACCCATTTTAGGCTATTTTATTTTCTTTTTCACACATACATGCCGAGTATTCCTAATTTTCACATATGTAATTCCTGTATGTATTTGTATGTTTCTTATTTATATTTACACATTTTTCTAAGCACGTTCGGGATTAATAGTATTCTCCAGTTCCAACTAGCGCTACACAATATTTCTCTTAGCATTTTTAACACAATTGGTTTGATTGTGGTGTTGGCAGCTGTTGGACCTTATACTTAGCTCAATATTTCTCCTTACACCTATTAATAGTACAGTACAACCCCGGCTTCATACAATACAACCACATTTATTTAATAAAAACATAGCATGTAATAAAATCCAGCAAAGTCTCATGTATTCCAATACAAGACTCCCACCGCCAGGCTCAACCCCCTACGCGTTACGCCACCAACGCTTCATCTGAACCCCAGGTCGGAAAATTTTAATTTCAAATATATTCCTGAATTTCCTTGCAAACCAATGTATGACCTTGTGAAGGTAGCAGTGACCTCATCACTGTGCTGTACATAACCTACACTGAATGACTTTTCTCCCAATACCTCACTTGTAAAAACAATAGTCTATGCGGGTAGAAAATATGGGATAATAAATGCGGGATACATTTGTAATACATTTTCCAGTTTGCAGGAACATTTTCTGAAATCCGATCCCATAATTGTTTCAAAAAGTGGCTTTCAGCTGAGGAAAGGGGAAGCAGCCTTTGACTAATGTTCTACTCTTTAATAACCACAGCCGGGTAGACCGTTCTCTGCAGGATGGGCTCACTCCGGTGTTGCTACTCAGGAAAGGGGATGTCTGTATATTACTAAATAATTATTGAGAAAGGTCCACACGCCCTGAGTAAAACCTTTACATAGATATGGAAGAAAAAAGCGGAAGGGTGACAATTCCTCAAAAGATTCAAATTACCAGATTATTAAAAATTGTAAGCTAGCCCACTGCACCGAAAGGTGTTTTGAAAAGCGTAAATCGAAAAAGTACTTTAAAGGCATTTTCTACCTTTTGCAAAAAAAAAAAAAAAAGTACTGCCGACAGTGTAGGCAAAGCGGTGTAGCCAAACCAGAGTTTAGGGGTGCACGCATGTGCGCCCCCTGGCCACCACCCTCTGTTATTGTACACAGCAGGAGTCTGCCAGCAAATGCCGGGCAATGATCTACTGCCAGGACCTGCTGATTGGCTCTGTACAATCACAGCCCAGAGCTCTGTACACAGGGAGCGATCTCTGTGTTTCTCTTCCCTGCAATCTGTTAGTAAAAGCATCGCGCATTACACATAGTTAGGCACACATTTAACCCCTTGATCGTCCAAGATGTTAACCCCCAACTCAAAATTTGGAGTTTTTCCCTTTCTTTAACCACTACAGCCCCGGAAGGTTTTACCCTCTTCCTGACCAGAGCACTTTTTGCGACTCGGCACTGTGTCGCTTTAACTGACAGTTGCGCGGTCGTGCGGCGTTGTACCCAAACAAAGTTGACGTCCTTTTTTTCCCCACAAATAGAGCTTTCTCTTGGTGGTATTTGATCACCTCTGCCTCACTTCTGATCACCGCTATAAATAAAAAAAGAGCAACAATTTTGAAAATAAGACAATATTTTTTACTTTTTGCTATAATACATCCAAAAAAAGCAAAACAAATGTATTCATCAGTTTAGGCCGATATATATTCTTCTACATATTTGTGGTAAAAAGAAAATCGCTATCGGCGTATGTTGATTGGTTTCGCAAAAGTTGCCGCGTTTACAAACCATGAGAATTTTTTTTTTATGGCAGCGATCTGCAATTTTTATCGGGACTGTGACATTGCGGCGGACAGATCGGACACTTTTTTGGGACCATTGACATTTATACAGCGATCAGAGCTAAAAATGTCCACTGATTACTGTATAAATGTCACTGGCAGTGAAGGGGTTAACCTGCAGGGGGCAGTGAAGGGGTGAACTGTGTTCCCTGGGTGTGTTCTAACTGTGTGGGGGCTGGGCTGGCAGAGACATGACAGATCTTACTGATCCGGATCACAGAGATTAGTAGATCATGCCGTCTGACAGAACGGGGAACCTGCGGTTCCCTGCTTTTCTTCTGTATCAGGCGAGCGCGGGTCGCCGGCGTACATCGAGTCCGCCTGACCCGTGTCCACACTCAGGTAGCGTGCGGCGGGCAAAAGAGCTGCCACTGTCATGCCCACTGACCGAATTGGCAACCGCCATGTTTAGTCCACCTGACCTACGGGCACACTGAGGGAGCATGCGGCGGACACAAGAGCATTTTATAAATGGCGATTCGCGTTACGCTGCCACTCTGCAGCAGTACGCAAGCCGGTCTTTATCCGTTTAAAGTTACACTTGACGCCACAACCTGAAACCAATATATTAATCCATTTTTAATATTTGACGCAAACTCACACATCCATCCATGTTCTCCGTGCTTTATTTTGTTGAGAAATCACTTTGAACCCCCTTCCCCCAGCATTTCTAACTGTGGCCATTTTGAGTAAGGGCAGATGATTCATGCAGCATTTACTTCCTGGAATCCATCTGCCCTTAGCTCAGGCATGCATGAAGGAGGGTGTGCTTAGCTGAGAAAGCCCTTCCTCCAGAATACCAGATGACAGGAATAAATAATTCCATGAAGACTTCTGGGATGTATGACACCATTTTGGCCTAGAAATCAGGAATCAAACTGAAGACATGTAAAAAAAAAAGTTGAAAACAAGTAAATTTAGTATACATTCCTATCTATTTACTAATGATTAAAATAGTTAAAGTGGATGTAAACCCTCTCCTATACTCAGTGAAGTGAACAGCCTGTCTGCAGCTGGTTATATTCTTTAGAAAGTGCACATGGTGTTAGAGATTTTCTCTTCCTGTTCAGCACTGGGAGTGGATTCTTTGCATACAGCCAAGACAGCTGATTGGAGGAAAGGCACACACCCCCACTCCACAGAGACTTGCAGAGCTGTACTGTGAAAAGTCAAGCTCTCTGCTAATTTATTTATGGCAACCTCCCTTGACACAAATTTCAGGCTGGTTTTATCTTGGTTAAGGGAGAACTTGTAAGAAGTAATCATGCTGATAACAGAAGAAAGAAACAGCAGAAAGACAGGGGACTCAGAGCTTTGGAGAAAGATAAGAAAACACTACAGATCTATGTGCTTAGGTCAAATTTCATGAATCCGGTTTACATCCACTTGAATGTTAATTGAGAGAGTTTAGTTCTGCTGACATCTTTTTGGCCTTGGCCAGACACCAGGAATCAACTAGAAATGTAAAGAAACAATGTTTAAAACAAGTAAATACAATATACAGGCGGTCCTCTAGTTACAAACATCCGACTTACAAACAACTCCTACTTACAAACGGAGGGAGACAACAGGAAGGTAGAGGAAATCTCCCCCTAGGAAGGGAAATTCACTCCTGTAAGAGTTATGGGAAAAAGGAGGTGAGGTGAAATCTTCTGAACAGAAAAATAGACAGCAAAACAAACAAAACTTACAGGGGTGTTATCCCTTCCCTATGCTATCCATAAAGCTTAAAAATTGTTTTTTTGGCTGAAGCTACACTTAAAAAATGTACCTGTTCTGACTTACAAACAAATTCAACTTAAGAACAAACCTGCAGACCCCATCTTGTTTGCAACCCGGGGCCCGTCTGTACATTCCTAACTATTTACTAATGGAAAGCTAAGGATTACAAATAGTTCATGTTGATTGAGAATGTTTAATTCCACTTTAAGTCCCCAAGACAAGTAGAGGGGGGATCTTCCCAGTAGGGGCAAATCCAATAAGAAAAAGGAAATATTGCTTTAGATACACTTTGGTCCTCATGCTTTTACTCAGGAACATGTGCCATACTGGTAACACAGCTAATTTTCCCTTCCAGGAGAAAGAGGTTTGTTAAGGGAAAACAATGACAAACTCTTGAAAACCCAAGAAGACCTGAAAGGCCCACTTACTGCCCTTAAACCAGGGAAAAGCCTCTACAAGCGCAGCTCTGAGGAGGGGGACTTGAACCCTAACGCCAAGAAGAAAAAAATAGACCTCATCTTCAAGGATGTCCTGGAGGCTTCACTGGAGTCTGCCAAAATGGAGGAGCATTCTCCGATGACCAGCAGCCCGAAACTAGGGAAAAAAGTCCCCAAATATCAATTAGAGGACCATGAGGATAAATGCAAAGCCAACCAAAAGTGTTCTCCCGCCCATAACCAAACCAGAACATTGATGGAGTGGAAGGTGCCTCATTGTTCCAACCAAGTCTTAGACAGGGAGATCGGCCTTCAGGAGGATGGCGTAGAAGATCATTCCTCCATAAAAATAGAGAGTGCCGATGAATTTTCTGCTCTTGGAGACACTGGGGAGATTCCCACCACCTCTTTTTGCCCCAACTGTATTAGGCTAAAGAAGAAGATCAGAGAGCTTCAGGCTGAGGTGGAGATGCTAAGGTCTGGAAAGGTTCCTGAAGTTCCACAGTTCTTGCCTCAGAAAATCGAGGTGCCAGAATATTCAGATACCTCAGGTAAGACCGGTCATGGAAAGCGCTTTTGTACGTGATTTTTTTTTGTTTCCACTTAGCACCTAAAGTCACTTAGTACACTCTTACCTGTATGAAAATTATTGGCCCTTTGAAAAGAAGCTTTTAATGTGTTGGTTGAGTTGGTTTTACATTTTTTGCGTTGTTAGGTTGGTTTTATTAGAATCCCTAGTTTTCTTGTTTTTTCACATTTTTCTCAGTCCAATATAGTAATATTCAGGGTCACATGGTGCATAAGAAATCCCAGCATGGTCCTCTTTCTCTTTACTATTGTTATAATCTCTTCTATTAGATGTCTTTTGTTTCGCTGTTCGTTTTGGCCAACTGATATTAACACGTTGATTTTCCTGTTTTCAGCCCCAGAAAACATGTCCATTGCTCCCACCATGATGGAGGACGATGAACAGGAGGTGGACTCTGCTGACGAATCGGTTTCCAACGAGATGCTGGCAGTAACTGATGAGCCTTCCAAGATGTCAGTTGCCTCCGGCAGAAGAATTCGCCGGTTCAAGCAAGAGTGGCTCAAAAAGTTCTGGTTTTTGAGGTACTCCTCAACGTTGAACGAGATGTGGTGTCACGTTTGCAGGCAATACACGGTTCAGTCCTCTAGGACTTCAGCCTTTATTATTGGTTCAAAACAGTTTAAAATTCACACTATAAAGCTCCACAGCCAAAGTAACCTCCACAAGAAATGCTTGCAGCTCTATAAGCTCAGGATGCACCCAGAAAAGACTGAGGAGATGTGTCGAAACATGACTCTTCTCTTCAACACCGCATACCACTTGGCTATGGAAGGCAGGCCTTACTATGACTTCCGACCTCTAGCGGAACTACTGAGAAAGTGTGAACTTCGTGTGGTTGACCAGTATATGAATGAAGGCGATTGTCAGATCCTGATCCATCACATTGCCAGAGCACTTCGAGAAGACTTAATAGAGCGTATTCGACAATCTCCTTTTTTAAGCATAATCTTGGATGGGCAGAGCGAAGACCTTCTTGCCGATACTGTAGCAGTCTATGTCCAATATACAAGTAACGATGGACCCCCTGCGACAGAGTTCCTGTCTCTTCAGGAGTTGGCCTTGCCTACGACTGAGAGTTACCTCCAAGGAATCGACAGGGCTTTCTCGGCCCTTGGGATCAGACTGCAGGATGAGAGGCCATCTGTTGGGTTGGGCATTGATGGTGTAAACATAACAGCTGGACTAAGAGCAAATTTGTACATGACAATCAGGAAAACCTTGCCTTGGTTACTGTGTTTACCTTTTATGGTACACAGACCTCACTTAGAAATCTTGGATGCAATTAGTGGAAAAGAACTTCCATGTCTAGAAGAATTAGAAAACAACTTAAAGCAATTACTTAGCTTCTACCGGTACTCCCCCCGTCTGATGTGTGAGCTTCGACTCACAGCTGCAACCCTTTGTGAGGAGACGGAATTTTTGGGTGACATCCGGGCAGTGAAGTGGATCATCGGTGAGCAAAATGTGTTGAACGCTTTGATTAAGGACTACTTAGAAGTAGTAGCCCATTTGAAAGATGTCAGTGGGCAGACGCAAAGGGCGGACGCCTCTGCAATCGCATTGGCCCTCCTTCAGTTCCTCATGGATTATCAGTCAATTAAGCTTATCTACTTTCTGTTGGATGTGATAGCAGTCCTGTCCCGTCTTGCTTATGTCTTCCAAGGAGAATATCTCTTGGTGTCCCAGGTGGATGAAAAAATAGAGGAAGCTATTCAAGAAATTAGCCGACTGACAGATTCTCCTGGAGAATACCTTCAAGAATTTGAAGAAAATTTTCGGGAGAGCTTCAATGGCATCTCCTTAAAAAACTTGCGCGTGGCCGAAGCTAAATTTCAGTCCATCCGTGAGAAGATCTGCCAGAAGACTCAACTCACCCTGGCCCAAAGGTTCGATTCCCGTACTCGAATGTTCGTTAAAGCTTGCCAGGTTTTCGATTTGTCTTTTTGGCCGAGGAGTACAGAGGAGCTTATAACATACGGAGAGGAGGAAATGCTACAAATCTATGAACATCTGGGTAGCGTTCCTTCCTTTATTTCCGACGTTTGCAGGGAAGGAGCTGACTCCAGGGGCAGCTTGCTGATGGAGTGGCGGGAGCTCAAAGCAGACTACTGTACCAAAAACGGTTTCAAGGACTTGATCGGCCATATCTGCAAGTACAAACAACGGTTTATCCTCTTAAACAAGGTCGTTCAGATCTTGAAGGTCCTTCCTACGTCGACGGCCTGCTGCGAGAAAGGACGCAACGCACTTCAAAGGCTACGCAAAAACAATCGTTCTCGGTTAACGTTGGATCAGCTGAGCGATCTCTTAACCATAGCGGTGAACGGGCCGCACATCGGCAGTTTCGATGCCAAAAGAGCTTTGGACAGCTGGTTTGAGGAGAAATCAGGCAACAGCTACTCACTATCTGCTGATATGCTTAGCAAGATGTCCTCTCTTGACCAGAAGCCAATGCTTCACTCTATGGAACATGGATCAGAGTATTACCAAGACATTTAGGATTCGACAAGTCTGAAACTGTCGGATGTTTTTTTTTTTTTTTTCTATCTATACTCAAGTTTTGGTATATTATAAGAAAAATATAAAAATAAATATATATATATTATATATATTAATAGAAAAAAATCCCACTAAATATTTACAAATGACTGAGCCTTTTTTTTTTTTTTGGAAACCTCACAAAAGGTAACAAATTTATTATTTTATGGCAGCTGGGATTAAGGAGCATGGATTCCTTACAGCCAGAATAGGATGAACCCCTCATTCTCCAGACCTCCTCTTCCTCCTCCCCCCCAAAGCATGTATAAGTCAACCAGGTACTTTTTTTTTTTTCTTTCATTTTTCTTTTTTAGGCCAGAAAACGTATTTTGGGACCTACATGGAGACTCCAAAAACTCCCAATAACCAGTGCGGATTTTTATTATTTAATCTCTATGTTTTCTAATTTGTATTATCGCTCTTAAATCATTTTATTATGTTTCGAAAAAAAAATGTATGAACAATATCAATTTTAAGCTAAGATTCACAGAATAAGGTAACTTTTTTTTTTTTTCACTGCCTCTCAATCCAGGGTACACTGAGGTGCATTAAGGCACGGCTACACAATTTTCCATCATTCTACTGTCCAGTTGAAAATTACCTGCGGCCGATTGCGGAATTGTTCACTGTTGTATATTGCTACTTTGATACATGGTAACACTTAGCACCTGCACCTACGCAATCAAGCACAATTATTGGCGGGTATTCAACACTGTGGTGCAGGTCTCACAAACGCTCTTTCTTACAGTAAGGGCTCACTTACACTTGCTTCGACTTTAACACCCTTTAAAGCACCTACCACTTCAATATGTTTTTTTATGTGCTTTTAATGCTTCAGTGATGCTTTTTTGAAGCTTTAATGATGGTTGGCTTTTGATTTTATGTAGGTTTTATAGGAGCCTAGTAGAACCCCAGCTCAGCAGATCCCCCCCCCCCCCCAGCTCATCAGTACCCCTGTTTACCAAATTCCCAGCTCACCAGTACCTCTGTTCATCAGATCCCCAGTTCATCTGCACCCCTGTTCATTAGATCCCCAGCGCATTGGTACCCTCATTCAGCAGATCCCCCACTCAGTAGTACCTGCAGCTCTACTGATGCTGCACTCAGTAGTAACCCCCAGCTCTGCTGATTCCCTGCTCAGTAGTAACCCCCAAATCAGCTGATGCCCCACTTAAGACCCCTTTCACACTGAGGCACTTGAACACTTCCCATAAAATGCCGGGTGCTTTTGCAGCACTTTTCAATTGCTTTTTAGGGGTTAGCGGTGCCCTTTTTTGAATGTCACATGACTCAAAAGAACCATTTTGGGCCGCTTTTCAGGTGCTTTTGAGGCGCTTCCCATTCATTTCAGGGGAGAGGGGCGCTTTTGAGGTGCTTTTTTTAGAGCTCCAAAGATGCTGCTTGCAGGACCTTTTTCACCGCCCCTCCAGCGCACTGCCCCAGTATGAAAGCATCCATTGATATTAATGGGAATCATTTTTCATCAGCTTTTCAGGCACTTTTTTTAGCACGAAATCGCCTTAGTGTGAAAGGATTCTTAATAGTTTTCCAGCTCTGCTGATCCCCCCACTCAGTAGTAACCCCCAGCTCTGCTGATGCCTCGCTCAATAGTAACCCCCAGCTCTGCTGATCCTCTGGTTTGCTGATCCTCCTTTTTCTCTGGTCCCCATTCGCCTCCCATTATATTGCTCCCACGCTGAGCACCACATGTGACATTGCTAGTTTATCCTGCTCCTGTCTGCCAGCTCTGCTGATCCTCCGCAGCTCAGTTCTCTCTATGGTCCCCCGCTCATCTTCTTCTATAGCACTACCATGTGCTGTACCACATGTTACTTCTCACCAGTCCAGACCCTGCTCACCTTCCTTTTGCTCCATGCTGCACACCACATGTGACGCCTTCATCAGACACTCCCAGAATGTATACACAGGAACCAGAAGTGACTGCTGATGATGCCTTTCTGGTTCGCTTGTTGGTTTCCCAGTGCATCCTGGGATATCTCATACCTGCAATACCTCCAAAACAAAGCAAAGCTAACACTGAATAAAAGCTGCAGGTGCTGTAAGCGAGCGTCATCATAGACTTTTATGGAGGTTTTAGGGGCACCAACAAAGCGACATGGGGTATAATTTTTGAAGCAAAGCAAATGCAACCTGTGCACAGGACTGCAAGAGGACCATTTTATTAAGCGACAGGCACTTTGATTGCCGTTGGCTTTAAAAAAGCGTGTTCAGTGCCACATTTTGAAGCAAGTGTAAACGAGCCCTAATAGCAGATGGTGGCGGGTTGGTAATTTTTTTTCCTGTATAGTAGAACTTCAGAAAAGTCATGAGTGTAGCTGTGTCCATAGGGGCCAAGGCTTGCGGCGCCTTAATGGGGTAAGCCTTGTATTTTTTAAATTTGAAGACCCAGGACATACACTGTAGAGGTTACTCGATATTTTAGCTAAATCACTTTTTTTTTTTTTTTTCTGATACCTAATGGTTATAATAATCACACATAATCTTTACTTTTCTGTTTTTTTGGGGGTTTTTTTTTTTACGTCTATTGACAGATTTTACGTTGCTTAAAATTTTTGGGTTCACATGTTTTATTTTTTATTTTTTCGTCTGTCTTTGTTTTATTATCCACAAGAGGATATCAATTGTCTTTTCTTTTATTGCTAAGATAATGTCATTTCTGAAAAGAAATAAGCTAGTCCATGATTGGTGCTTTCAGGTTGGAGAAATCTGAGGATTCTGTTCCTTAACCCCCCCAAAAATATTAGCACTGTAGAGTACCAAAGGGGTCGGATTGTGTTCATGAGCCAAGAAGGCGATCTCTTGGTTGATGATTCAATTCTGTGGAATTATGTATTGTCGCTCATTGTGGGGGAAAAATAAGGTGATATCCAATGAGCGGGGATCGAAGTGTGTAGGATGTAATTACATCCTGAAAGTTTTGAACACAAGTACCCTGATGATGTCCACAGGGTTTAAGAGGCCAGTACAGTGGCTTAGTGGTTAGCACTTCTACCATGCAGCACTGAGGTCCTCAGCTCGGGGCCACTATCTGCATGGAGTTTGCATGTTCTCTCTGTGCTTGTGTGGGTTTTCTCCCACACTCTAAAGACATACAGGTAGGTTAATTGGCTCCTGTCTAAATATGTATCCCTAGTATGACACTCTACTGAGCACAAGGACCTTGATATTATCCATAGGGACTGATAGTTATCACAGAGAGGTTGAAGAGATCAGCACGGTGGCTTAGTGGTTAGCTCTCCTGCCATGCAGCACCAGGGTCCTCTGTTTGAGGACAATATCTGCATGGAGTTTGCATGTTCTCCCTGTGCTTGTGTGGGTTTCCTCCCACACGCTAAAGACATGCTGGTAGGTTAATTGGCTCCTATCTAAAAATTGACCTTAGTATGTCACTCTATTGAGCATGGCCAAGATGGCGCCCTCACCATCTGCTCCAACAGCAGATAAAGTGCTTTGAACCCCCAGAGACTTGAGCACTATAGATATAAAAATAATTAAAAAAAAATAATCAAAGTTATTAGGGAAACTTTCCCTATTAACAAAATAATAAAGATTATAATAAAAAAAAAATGAAAGTTATAATAGCAGGACATGGAGATCAGTGCCATTGACATTCTACATCTGGGGTCTCAAACTGGCCGCCCTCCAGCTGTTACAAAACTACAAGTCCCATCATGCCTCTGCCTGTGGGAGTGATGCTTGTAACTGTCAGCCTTGCAATACATCATGGGACTTGTAGTTTCGCAACTGCTGGAGGGCCGCCAGTTTGAGACCCTTGTTCTACATTAACTCCACCGATCCCTGCTCAGTGGACTTCCCCTTAAAAGTGAATCTTTCAGTAAAATGTGAAAATCAAGATTAAAAAAAAAAAAAATATATATATATATAGAGAGAGAGAGAGAGATCCTAGGATCCAGGAAGTCAATGCAAAACCAAAAATTAAAGCTGGCTTCTGTTTTTGAGCTTTTTCTGCTGTCCCTTTTACTAAAGCACTTGTCCTATCTTCTTAAAACAATCCGATATATTTTTTTATATTAAAAAAAGTGTACTATGTATTGTATAATTGTAACAGATAATTATTATGCCTCAAAGAAATCACAGTACTCCCCTTGACAATGCATTTGTCTGCTTTTTCCCTCCACAAGGAAAGCACCATCTCTGTTCAGGCATCATCCAGAATCACTATCTGCTTCCTGGACTGAGATGCTTGCTCCAGAGATTTGGAAATGATGTGCCACAGCACTACTAAGAAGTTCTGATGCAATTTTATTTCATTAAAAGTCTGTTGTGGAATCCAAAATGGTAGCCAACGCGTTTCAGCTATTCATAATGTGTTGAATCCTTTTTTTGGCATCATCCAGAATCGCTATCTGCTTCCTGGACTGAGATGCTTGCTCAGAGTTTTGAAACTGAAGCACCACACTGCTGCTAAGAGTCCAGATACAACTTTACTCCATTAAATGTCAGAGATAGAATTAATAAAAAGTAGCCAGCGCGTTTTGGCAACCCAAACCGCATTGTACACCTTTGTGGCTTGTACCCCTGACTTTTTTTGGAATAAAGTTGTATCTGGACCTCTTGGCAGTGGAGTGGTGCTATATTTTCAATTCTCGTTACGCTACAAGCCAAGGAGACCTTGGAGACGCTCTGGGGTATAGAAGCCGCCTGCCCAGGAACCAGATCAGTTACACCAACACCAGTTAATACCAGTAAGATAGCCTTATTGGTCCAGCGCCATCTTCCCACTTTCTCCAGCTTGCTCAGTGATGACAGCTTTGTAACTCCTGGTATCTATGCAGTTATGATTATGTTGATCACAGGGAGGGAAGATTGTGAAGAATGCTCTCCTCCTGTAGCTAACCCAGATGACTTTATTCTTCCAGAATACTCGTCCCTGGCAGACCTTTATTGGCTGTCCCTAGACGTAGTTAGTTAATGTTTTTTAAAAGTTAAAAGGTACTTGTTCTTTGTTTTTTTTGTTTATTACACTGTGGCATGTCAAGAATGTATTCACACAAACTTTAGAAGTTACTGGCGGTTTCTCTTTAAAAGTGACTGATAGTTCCTAGACTGGTTCAGCAGGCTTCTGTATATTGCCTATGCTGAATATCTTTACAAAGTGATTGTCTGTCATTGAAGGGAAGGTCTTCATTCCCCTACTCCTGTAGTGGGCTTAGTGCCTCTCCTATATTCACAGAGGTCAAACTGCAAGCAATCTACTTTTATGGGATATTGCACCCATTCCAGTGAAACTAGGGTAGCTGTATTAATAGTTTCATCATCATAGCTTAATTCCAGCTTCTGGTTTGTTTGCAGATATCATGGGTCCTTCCTCTGGTGGTAGGCGGTTTTTACTGCTCACACAATGACATATGGAACCTCAGGGGTGTGTCCGGCTGTCATTGATTCTTTATCATTCTCATCGTTTCTTTGTCATTGTCCGGCTGTCATTAATTCTTTATCATTGTCATTGATTCTTTGTCATTGTCCGGCTGTCATTGATCCTTTATCATTGTCATTGATTCTTTGTCATTGTCCGGCTGTCATTAATTATTTATCATTGGCATTGTTTCTTTGTCATTGTCCGGCTGTCATTGATCCTTTATCATTGTCATTGATTCTTTGTCATTGTCCGGCTGTCATTGATTCTTTATCATTGTCATTGATTCTTTGTCATTGTCCAGCTGTCATTGATTCTTTAAGACTGGCGACATCTAGTGGTGGAAAGGAAATACTCTGGGTTGAAGATGAGTATTGCAGATGTTAAATTGTACATTTCTAATACTGGGCTATTTTTTTATTTTTCCTGGAGGTCGCCATTAGGGATCTGCCTATAGGCGCTTTTTTTTTTTTTTTGTATACATTTTCTTATGTCCAAATCCTAATGAATAAAATGACCTATGAAGATTTCACGTATAGCTCTTAAGGCAAGCAGGTAAACCACCTCTTTCAGAGCTGGAGAAGATCACATTATAGGCATGTCCATTGTGCTCTGTAATTATTCTCTCCTCCTCTGGAAGAGGAGGGGAAATCATGTTGGGCAGCACAGTGGTGTAGTGGATAGCACTTTCACCTGGCAGCAAAAGGGTCGCTGGTTCGGATCCCAACCATGACACTAGCTGCCTGGAGTTTGCATGTTCTCCCTGTGCCTGTGTGGGTTTCCCGGGTACTCCGGTTTCCTCCCACACTCCAAAGACATGCTGGTAGGTTAATTGGCTCCTGTCTAAATTGGCCCTAGTATGTATGAATGTGAGTTAGGGACCTTAGTTTGTAAGCTCCTTCAGGGTAGGGACTGATGTGAATGTACAATGTATATGTAAAGCGCTGCGTAAATTGACGGTGCTATATAAGTACCTGAAATAAAATAAAATAAATGTTATACACAAAGCTGAATGATCCAGAGGAATAGCACTTAAGGAATGCAGGTGACCAGAACCAAATGGCAACAGCATATTGCTGCTCATAAAACACTTCATCTTACCTGGCCATGCATACAGTGTGATCTATCCTGCTCTCTATTCTGCTCTGTAAGTGATCTCTCCTACTCTGGAAGTGGAGGAGAGATCATGTTATACACACAGCTGAATGAGCCAGTGGTATAGCACTTAATGAGGTATAGCACTTAACCATTTGCCGACCGCCGATCGGCATTTGACAGCGGCAAAGTGGCTCTGTAAGGCGAATCGCCGTCATATGACGGCGGCCGCCAGATCGCGCACAGTGTCCAGGGAGGGCCAGGGAGCGGGTGCGGTGGAGTCAATCTCCACTGGCCACCCGTGATGCCCCCCCCGGAGTGAAAGAACGGAGGTCCGTGTATGTAAACACGGACCTCCGTTCTGTGAAGGGGGAAGGGCTGTGATCACAGCCTTCCTGTACATGGAGGCTGCGACCACTTCCCTTCTCCAGCTAGGGCAGCCCCATACAGTAAGAACACGCCCAGGGAACACAGTTAACCCTTAGAGCGCCCCCTGCAGGTTAACCCCTTCACTGCCAATGGCATTTACACAGTAATCAGTGCATTTTTATAGCACTGATCGCTGTATGAATGCGAATGGTCCCAAAAAAGTGTCAAAATGGTCCGACATGTCCGCAGAAATATCGCAGTACCGCTAAAAATCGCAGATCGCCGCCATTACTAGTAAAAAATAAAAAAAAAATTAAAAACCCCAAAAATGAATTCTCATCATCCGTAAACGCGACCACTTTTGCGCAAACCAATAAAAAAACGCCGATTGTGATTTTTTTTATCGCAAATATGAGGAAGAATATAAATCGGCCAAAACCGATGAAAAAAAATGTTTTTTTATATATTTTTTTGGATTTGTATTTTAGCAAAAAGTAAGAAATTTGTTTTTTTTTTTTGCAAAATTGTCTCTCTTCTTTTGTTTATAGCGGTAATCAGAAATGACGCAGCGGTGATCAAATACCACCAAAAGAAAGCTCTATTTGTGGGAAAAAACGGACGCAAATTTCGTTTGGGTACAACGTCACACGACCGCGCAATTTTCAGTTAAAGCGACGCAGTGCCGAATCGCAAAAAGGGCTCCGGTCCTAAAGCTGGAAATCCTTCCGGGGCTGAAGTGGTTAAGGAATGCAGATAACCAGAACCAAATGGCACCAGCCTATTACTGCTCAAAGAACACTTTCGCTTACCTGGCCATGCATACAATGTGATCTCTCTTGCTCTCTATTCTGCTCTGTAAGTGATCTCTCCTACTCTGGAAGAGGAGGGGAGATCATGTTATACACACAGCTGAATGATCCAGAGGAACAGCACTCAAGGATTGCAGATGACCAGAACCAAATGGCACCAGCCTATTGCTGATCACAAAACACTTCAGCTTCCTTGGCCATGCATACAATGTGATCTATCCTGCTTTTAAAGAGAAAGAGAGATCACATTATAGTCTTGGGCAGTAAGTGAGTTGTTCTGCTCTGTAAGTGATCTCTCCTTCTCTGGAAGGAGCTGCTCATAAAACACTTCAGCTCCCTTGGCCTTGCCTCTAATGTGATCGCTCCTGCTCTCTATTCTGTTCTGTAATTGATCTGTCCTCCTCTGAAAGTGGAGGGGAGATCATGTTATACACACAGCTGAATGATCCAGAAGAATAGCACTTAAGCAATGAAGATGACCAGAATCAAATGGCCTAAGCCTATTGCTGCTCATAAAAGACTTCAGCTTCCTTGGCCATGCATACAATGTGATCTCTCTTGCTCTCTATTCTGCTCTGTAAGTGATCTCTCCTCCTCTGAAAGTGGAGGGGAGATCATGTTATACACACAGCTGAATGATCCAGAAGAATAGCACTTAAGCAATGAAGATGACCAGAATCAAATGGCCTAAGCCTATTGCTGCTCATAAAAGACTTCAGCTTCCTTGGCCATGCCTGTAATGTGATCTCTCCTGCTCTCTATTCTGCTCTGTAAGTGACCTCTGCCCCTCTGAAAGAGCAGGAGAGATCACATTGTAGACATGGTCCCCGTAAGCGATCTCTTTTGTTCTATAAGCGATCTCTCCTCCTCTGCAATGATGCAGAGGAATAGCACTTAGGGGATGCAGATGACCAGAACCAAATAGCACCAGCCTATTGCTGCTCATAGAACACTTTAGCTCACTTGACCATGTCTGTAATGTGATCTCTCCTGCTCTCTATTCTGCTTTGTAATTGATCTGTCCTCCTCTGGAAGTGCAGGGGAGATCATGTTATACACACAGCTGAATGATCCAGGGGAATAGCACTCAAGGAATGCAGATGACCAGAACCAAATAGCACCAGCCTATTGCTGCTCATAGAACACTTTAGCTCACTTGGCCATGTCTGTAATGTGATCTCTCCTGCTCTCTATTCTGCTCTGTAAGTGATCTGTCCTCCTCTGGAAGTGCAGGGGAGATCATGTTATACACACAGCTGAATGATCCAGAGGAATAGCACTCAAGGAATGCAGATGACCAGAACCAAATAGCACCAGCCTATTGCTGCTCATAGAACATTTCAGCTCACTTGGCCATGCATACAATGTGATCTCTCCTGCTCTAAATAATGAGTGAAAACTTTAACTTTACTGAAAGATTCACTTTAAACGTTTCCTCCTTTTTTTTTTTTTGTCCTTTGTTATCCTTTAATGATGTTAAACCTGGCTTTTGTTTCCCTTGTGGAATCCTTTCAGAATTGGGATGTATTCCCCTGTGACTGCCTCTGCCAGCCTGATTCTGAAAGATTATGCGAGTCTTGTATCATTGCAATGCAATATTTGGATGGTTTGTACCATGGAGTTTGCACAGTGGATAGAAGGGGATCTGTACTCTTTTAAAGTGTACCTGTGGCTTTACAATACATGAGAACCCTCTACTTACCTATGTGAATTGGACACCTCCAGGGGCCTGTGTGCCGACGGGTATAGACGGTGAAACGCTCCAAACACTGGGCTGCCCTGATAGGCAAATACTGATAGGTGGTGGCTGCTGGCTCTGGATTGGCATCTTGCGCCCCCCAGTTGGCCCATTATGGGTGACCTCAATAACTACTAATAAGGTGCTAGCCCAGAGCCGGCATCTACGGGAGCTGGTCGGTATTTGCATACCAGCGCATCCTAGTATCTGTGGCTCGTGGAATTACCCTATAGCTGATTTGGAATAACATGCCTGGCATAAATTTTATTATGTTATCCTACATATTTTATAAAGCCATAGACCTGCTTTAGAGGGAACCTGCACTGAGAATGACTAAGACAGCCATTGTTGCCCTTCTTATCAAAATGCAATTTGCCTGGCTGTCTCTGGCTACTGTCAGAGGTATGGCCTCCCGCCTTGGATTCTTGATCTGGTTCAGTGACACAAAGTATTAAAGCTTTTATATCAACTTAAGGGCATATTAAGGGAAATACCACACAATGGCCACTAGATGGAGCTGGTGATCATAGGAAGCAAATACTTATTTATTCTGATTGTCCGTTTCATATAGTGCAGTGGTCTTCAAACTGTGGCAGAGGGGCCAAATGTGGCCCATTGCTTGCCTTTTTCTGGCCCTTGGGGCACTATTCCATCAACTGACACCAATGATGGGGCACTATTTCCTTACTGACACCAATGATGGGGCTCTATTTCCCTACTGACACCATCAATGAGACACTATTCTTCCTAATGATACCAACAATAGGGCCTTATTTCTCACATTAAAACCATGATGGGGCAATTTTCACTCCCACTGGTCACAATCTGCCCCCCCCCCCCAAATCATGTAGGACAGTAAACTGGCCCTTTGCTTAGAAAGTTTGAAGACTCCTGATCTAGTGACTATAATGCAGTATTTTCCCAATTTACGCTATGAAGAGCCTTCAACCTGGAGAGAGTATATTCGAATGAAATTTGATTTAGCCCCGTATCCAACCAGCTTGTGAAACTGCATGGATAAGGGGCTAAATTGAATGTGATTAGAATATTCTCCCGGGAAGGTTGAATGTTCTTCATACAGTAAATCAGGAAAATACTGCATTATAGTCACTAGATGAAACTGACAATCAGAGTAGATAAGTATTTGCTTCCTTTGATCATCAGCTCCTTCTGGTGGCCATTGTGTGGTATTCTCTTGGTTCGACCTGTAGAGAAAATAACCTAATAGCATTTGATTTGGTCCTTATTTGTAGGGTGCCTATGTACATGCCTTTTATGTTGTTTGAATAGAGTAGGGAAAGGTTAATTTCCCCTGCCTGGTTATTTTTTGTCATTTGTCTACCATTTGGTAAACTTCTTTTCACTTCCTGTCCCAAAGACACAACAGGAAGTTGTTTGTTCACACTAGTTGGTGCTCTTCAAAGAGTGATCTGCTTTCAGATTGTCCTTCAGAGAGCATTTCACAGGTGGTGAGGAGACGTAATGCCCCCTTAGCACCTGCTTTTAACCCCTTTATTTTCGCACCAGTGCGCCGCAACTGCTGGCAAAGCGGCCTCCAATCAATTGAATGGATTGCAATTGGTGGGTGCTACACCTGTCAAAAGTGTCTGGGGTTATAGTTTTTGCTGTGGCCACAAAGCAAAGAATCATGGGCATGGTATGCATACATCCCATGGCCGCTGCCTCTGCAAAGGGGGTAGCGGTTGGAGGGTGGAAGAAGTGTGGCTCATCCACTGGGTTTTACCGCCCCAAACTCATGTGTGAACGAGACCTTAGACTGGGGTCCCCAACCCTCGGTCTGCAGACCGGTGCTGGCCTGCACTGCCACCCTCCGACCACCACAGGGCACCCACTCCCCTTCTCTTAGCACCACTACTCCCTTCCCTCTCTGTGGTCATGAAGGAGAAGGGCGGGAGGAGAGCCCCCCCCAGTTGACAAGCTGCAAAACCCCCTGACTCCCTCCCCCACCATGAGGTGACAAGTTAAACCCCCACCAGCCCCCCTGTGATCACCACCTAGGGTTGACTTCCGAGCAGCCAGTCCCTGGTGCCAGGGAGGTTGGGTACCTCTGCCTTAGAGGACATCTCCCAAAGTGAGGGGAATGCCTTGACCATCCTCAAAACCGGTGTCCCCATTAGAAGATTTTCCCTTACCTGTTGTTCTGGGGACAACGCTAAACGTTTGGATTTCCCCTCTCCTTTTTTTCTTTGGCAGTGATCACCAGGACATATAGAGGAGTGAATCTCCCCCAGATGGGACACAGCAATAATAACTTTGACAGAGGGTCTTACCCTTCCCCACTCCATCCAAGTCTCCGTTCACACATCTTCATTTTTTTTGTTGTGTGATTTTTCATGCAATGTCACGCATAGGACAGCCCATACACTTCAATGGGTCGCCCCATGCATGTGCGTGTCGCCCAAAAGAAGCTCATACTCCTGCTTGGGTGACAAGCTTAATGCTATTTTGAAAGGCGTGTTTTGCCATGCAATTCGGATACATGACAATCACAGCAGAATTGGACTGTGTTTGGGATCCCTATGCTGACCAACCACATTACTTATACTGTGATGGGGCGGCTCCTGCAGGCACAGCGACGTACCCGTACATTGCCGCCTGTCTTGGGCGCGCGCTGCGCCCCCCGCCCACCTACTCCCTGATTTGACACAGCAAGAGTTTGTCAGCAGATCCCTGCCAATTCATGACTGGGACCTGCTGATCAGCCAATCACAGCCTAGAGTTCTGTGTTGACAATTAACACAGAGCTCTGTACAGAGGGAATGATCGCTTTGTTTCTTTTCCCTTCAAAACAGGGAAAAGAAACAAAATGATCTGTAGTAAAAAGCAGCACGCATTACACACTGTTAGGCACACATTGATTGCCCCTAGATGTTAACCCCTGCCCAGTCAGTGTCATTAGTACAGTGATCACTGTATTAGTGTCACTGGTGATGTCAGTGGCCATTAGTTCCCACAATGTGTCAGTTAGTGTCAGATTGCCCGTCGCACTCACCATCATAGTCCCGATATAAGTCGCTGATCGCCACCATTAGGAGTATTAAAAAAAATTCCAGTATATATACCATAGTTTGTAGACGCTGTATGAAATCAAACAGTGGCTGTGCGCTACCACTCCAATGAAACAAAAAAGATATAGCTGCTGCTATCACCTAATGTGCTTCACACAAAATATATATGGGAGAAAACAGTGCGTGAGAGCGCTGCTCGCAGGAATTTTAACGCCACTACACATAAACCTCTAGCCACATAGCAGGATAGGGATTCGAACTCAGAACCTCAGTGCTGCTAGCCAGAAGCTTGAGTCTGTGAGCCACTGTGCTGCCATAGCAGCAGCGCTATCACATACTTTTTATTCTCCCTTGTAGAGGCTATAACTTTCATGTAAGCCAATTAATATAAACATATTGTTTTTTTTCTTTTCTACCAAAAGACATGTAGTAGAATACATTTTGGCCTAAATTTATAAAGAAATATGATTTTTTAATTTTTTTTTATTGGATAGGTTAAGCAGAAGTTAAAAAAAAATTCAAAATGTTCAGTCTTTTTTCGTTTATATCCCAAAAAATAAAAAATCCAGTGGTGATCAAATGCCATAAAAAAAAAAAAGCTCTACTTGTGTGACAAAAATGATACAAAGTTCATTTAGGTACAGCGTTGCATAACCGCGCAATAGTCAGTTAAAGTAGCGCAGTGCTGAATAGCAAAAATTGGTCTGGTCATGAAGGCGGTAAAACCTTCCAGAGCTTAAGCGGTTAAGAACAATGGCACCCAAACACGATATGGAATCATGAGCAGAATTGCATCATTTCTGCGCGTGATTCCAAATCGCGCAATGTGAACGGGGCCTGAAACGGAAGAAGAAAAAAAATAAGGGTTTAACCTGGAAATACACTGTTAACAGCCAGGCATCCGGTATTTTCTATGGTGGGTTTAGTAATGGCGGCCGTCTCAGTACGGGTTTCCTTTGAATCCTAATTCCCGATATGGTGGAATGATTGTACCGTATTATCCTGAATACATGTCTCTTGTCTGGCACTTCTCTATATCTAGAAATGCATTGTAAGAGGAAATTCTCTCTTTATTAAAGTTAATTTGACGTTTTTACCTCTGCCGAGTGTTTTCTGGTTTGTTGCCATTATCAGACGTTTATTCCGGGACCCCCCAGCCCGCCAGCCTCATGGTAAGTAGAAGGCCCTTCAACACTTTCAGCCCAATTCCAGATGAAACGGTCCACCCTTTGGAAGATGAAGAACTTCCACTGAGTTTGCTGCTTCAGCAGTGACTTGAATCCTTAGGGCTCAGTTACACTTGCAGTTGTGGGGGGGGGGGCAATAATGATACATGGTGGAGTCGCGTTTTTACCACTTCCTTTTCCCATTTAACAAGGGGGCCCCTAGATCCAGACCCCCCCCCATGTGAATAAGTATGGGGTACATTGTACCCCTACCCATTCACCAAAAAGTGTAAAAAAAAAAAAAAAAATCAAAAACAATGTCCCCCGCTGTAGATCCATTGTCAATCGCGATGAATGCCAGCCCCTGACCCACCCTCCAAAAAAAAAAAAAAATGGGGCGACAAAGGCTCCTGCCTTTTGACAGCTCTTATGCTACATAAACTAAAGGGTGGGACCACGCCTCTTGTGACCTCATGGGCTGGTGCATGTTGGGTGGATGACCTCACAAGGGGGGCATGGTCATCTGGTGATGTCATCAATAGGCCCCACCCCACCCCGTTTATTTAGTGGTTGAGCTATCGAACAGCAGGAGCTTTCGTCGGGTTTGAAACTTTTATTTAAAAAATAAGCATGGAGCCTTACATCAGAATCTTGCTTACAACAGAGTTCCCTTTACATGACAGTCCCCACCAGAGTGCCCCCTATCAAAGTCACCCTTGCAGCAGGATGGATTTGGCCCATGGGCCGCAATATGGAGACCTCCAATCTAGAATACATTTACTTCAGCGCTTTTTAAGCCCCAATCAAGGGGTTTGAGGTCTCCCCAAAACACGTCTTTTTATTGAATGTGACTATATGTATAAATCAGTGCAGGACTCTACACATCTAGTTCATCTAATGGTCTCCTCCATCCTCCATGTACCTCTAGTTGACCTAGGACACAAGCTGACCCCCAGGCCTTGCCCTCTGGGAATACAGCCTTAGGGGGGGTACATCCCTTATGTGAAAAACCAAACCAGGAGACCTCCTTCATAAATGTTCCTCCTCCCCACATCTCTCCATCACCAGAGATTCTCACTTTGTGGTTTTATTGTAGCCTATGTCCCTACTGGCGGGAATCCATAATGCTCGGTCAACGAAGGAAGTGAGATTAGATTTCCCCAATAGGGACACAGACTTCATATCTCATATAAAAACCTGACTCAGGTCCTCATTCTTTTCATTCTGTCCAAAACTAGAAGGGAAGTCCTACCTGGAGTTAGTCTTTCTTGCATTAACAAGAAAAAAAATATCTGTTCTCACCACTGCTGACTTACAATTACTCTTTTGGTGAAATTCACGTGGGTAAAAAAAAAAAATGAAAGTTAAAATCTAGGAGAATACACCCTTGCCGTGCCCCGTGCCCCCCCCCCCCCATGCAAGGGTTAAATGCCTTTTCTGTCTATGGGGGTGGGGAAGAGGCTCTGTCACTTATGGTAAACCCAGCTCTGGCTGGCTCCAGCACTCTCCTCCACCAGAAGCCTCGGCGCCATCATACAGAGTCCTTAGCACTGTGTTGTATGTCGTGGAGGCTGGAGTGCAACAGGAGGTGGAGGTTGCAATTTAGGGCTCATGCACACTGGTCATTTTAAATGGCACATCTGAAGGCATCTTGTGGGATTTTTTCCCGCTTGTAAGTACACCCCAATGTTAGCCTATGTGTCCATGCACACATACGGTATCTCACAAAAGTGAGTACACCCCTCACATTTTTGTAAATATTTTATTCTATCTTTTCATGTGACAACACTGAAGAAATTACACTTTGCTACAATGTAAAGTAGTGAGTGTACAGCTTGTATAACAGTGTAAATTTGCTGTCCCCACAAAATAACTCAACACTCAGCCGTTAATGTCTAAACTGCTGGCAACAAAAGTGAGTACACCCCTAAGTGAAAATGTCAAAATTGGGCCCAAAGTGTCAATATTTTGTGTGGCCACCATTATTTTCCAGCACTGCCCTAACCCTCTTGGGCATGGAGTTCACCAGAGCTTCACAGGTTACCACTGGAGTCCTCTTCCCCTCCTCCATAACAACATCACGGAGCTGGTGGATGTTAGAAACCTTGCGTTCCTCCACCTTCTATTTGAGGATGCCCTACAGACGCTCAATAGGTTTTAGGTCTGGAGATGCTTGGCCAGTCCATCACCTTTACCCTCAGCTTCTTTAGCAAGGCAGTGGTCGTCTTGAAGGTGTATTTGGAGTCGTTATCATGTTGGAATATTGCCCAGTCTCTGAAGGGAGGGGATCATGCTCTGCTTCAGTATGTCACAGTACATGTTGGCATTTATGGTTCCCTCAATGAACTGTAGCTCCCCAGTGCCGGCAGCACTCATGCAGCCCCAGACCATGACACTCCCACCACCATGCTTGACTGTAGGCAAGACACACTTGTCTTTGTACTCCTCACCTGGTTGCCGCCACACACGCTTGACACCATCTGAACCAAATAAGTTTATCTTGGTCTCATCAGACCACAGGACATGGTTCCAGTAATCCATGTCCTTAGTCTGCTTTTCTTCAGTAAACTGTGCGCAGGCTTTCTTGTGCATCATCTTTAAAAAAAGGCTTCCTTCTGGGGCGACAGCCATGCAGACCAATTTGATGCAATGTGCAGTGTATGGTCTGAGCACTGACAGGCTGACCCCTCACCCCTTCAACCTCTGCAGCAATGCTGGCAGCACTCATATGTCTATTTCCCAAAGACAACCTCTGGATATGACGCTGAT